>NIVC01002815.1:0-89672 GCA_002269645.1 Macrostomum lignano | reverse complement strand
TTATACGGCAGAAGTCCAAGTTGATGCCACAAAAAGCAGGCCATATAGGATTCAATCTAATTGATCTCTACGATTTTTCCTTACGATATTTTCCACTAACCCCATTACAGCTGCTGGTTCAACTGAAGCCTGATTTGTGTCCCGTGACCTGACGCTTAGCGCAACAATATGACATTGTGGAATCGTACGCTGTTCTGGCATTTGTTTGTTCCTATTGGTGTTTAAATAAATTGTCGTACTTGTGCGTTAATAAAATTTTGCTTTCGAACTTCTTTCTCGCTTGTTGTTTATTTTAATCGACTATATATTGTTGAGTAATGTAGACAGATAAATCTTATGCATATTCTTGAATTTGATTTGACATCAATTACATAGAGACATTAACAACTATATTACGATTTAGTCATATTGCAAGATAGGGGTTGACTAAATCTTAACGAGTTAGCCTATTACTCTGAAAAGTCATGGCTGCATTGTTATGGCTCTGTATATCAATTAACATGGTATTGTGGCACTATCCTATATATTCTACCTAGATATTGTTGCATGAAAATTGAATGGCAGGTGCCCTTGTAATGTTTAAAACCGTAAGATCTGTCAGCTAAAGATTCAACACTTTACTGTATCTTATCAGTTATATCCTTTTGTCTTTAGAATCGTTTAACAAATTTATGCAAATATTATCTAGACATTAATTAGTTGTTTCACTAATAATGTACACTAATAATGGTCGTCCTACAATCCTGCGTTTGGCTTCGATTTTAAAAGGCTATAAATAAATTTTCAATATTAATTCAATGACTGATTGACATCAGCCGATTTAATTATAATAAAACCTAAGCAATGCAGGCAAAATTAAAAAAGTTACAAAGAAGTTGAATAATACAACTTTAAGCACATACTATTTAAATTCTTTTTATTTTAATAGGCTCTACAAGGAATATGTGAACTATAAATCAATCCATTAATTCCTTATATTTACTTTCACTAGATGAACCAACAGGTCAGTCTGTTCTTGCTAATACGAGCTTACTAACTTGGTATAAACAATGTAAACAATGGGTCCACATTTGACTGCCGACCCTAACTAAACCATCTATCGTGCTAATCAAGCTGATTGCCTAATTTCGCTTTGTAGCTAATCATTTGTATTAATACTTCAAGTATTCGTGTGAGTTATTATTTGAAGATCGTTCATATTTATATTTTTACAAAAAAACTTCAATTCATGCTTCTGATAAATGAGTAGGGATCCATACTCTGTCCTGGCACGTAGCCATTCCGGGCTGCTGACCAGTCCAAAGCTGCTAGCTGCATCACTGTTACTAACTGTGTCAGTCGTCTCTGTCAGCGGTGCCAATGACGCTGACTTGGTTTGCTCCGCCTGTCGTATAGTTGCTCGCCAGCTGCACCAGAATGTTGAAAACGAAGCTAACGAAGGTCGCACAGTGGATTCTGGTAGCTTCCGGGTTGACTCCAAGGGCAATCAACGTGTCACTAAAGTCCCCTATGCTCGGTACGTTAGATTCTGGTTGGTTTGATTTAGGCTATGGATTCTCAAATATTTTCGAATAGAAACTATCCTGACACTATCCACCATATCAGTGCACTATCCTGACACTATCCACCATATCAGTGCACTATCCTGACACTACCCATCATACCAGTGCACTATCCTGACACTATCCATCATACCAGTGCACTATCCTGACACTATCCATCATATCAGTGCACTATCCTGACACTACCCATCATACCAGTGCACTATCCTGACACTATCCATCATATCAGTGCACTATCCTGACACTACCCATCATACCAGTGCACTATCCTGACACTATCCATCATACCAGTGCACTATCCTGACACTATTAATCATATCAGTGCACTATCCTGACACTACCCATCATACCAGTGCACTATCCTGACACTATCCATCATACCAGTGCACTATCCTGACTATCCACCATATCAGTGCACTATCCTGACACTATCCACCATATCAGTGCACTATCCTGACACTATCCACCATATCAGTGCACTATCCTGACACTATCCACCATATCAGTGCACTATCCTGACACTATCCATCATATCAGTGCACTATCCTGACACTATCCATCATATCAGTGCACTATCCTGACACTATCCATCATACCAGTGCACTATCCTGACACTATCCATCATATCAGTGCACTATCCTGACACTATCCATCATACCAGTGCACTATCCTGGCACTCATATCAGTGCACTATCCTGACACTATCCACCATATCAGTGCACTATCCTGACACTATCCATCATATCAGTGCACTATCCTGACACTATCCATCATATCAGTGCACTATCCTGACACTATCCATCATACCAGTGCACTATCCTGACACTATCCATCATACCAGTGCACTATCCTGACACTATCCATCATATCAGTGCACTATCCTGACACTATCCATCATACCAGTGCACTATCCTGACACTATCTATCATACCAGTGCACTATCCTGACACTATCCATCATATCAGTGCACTATCCTGACACTATTAATCATATCAGTGCACTATCCTGACACTATTAATCATATCAGTGCACTATCCTGACACTATTAATCATATCAGTGCACTATCCTGACACTATTAATCATATCAGTGCACTATCCTGACACTATTAACCATATCAGTGCACTATCCTGACACTATCCATCATATCAGTGCACTATCCTGGCGCTAAAATGTGACGCATCTATCCACCGCCCTTACAGCTCGGACACGCACCTGACCAACGCGCTGGAGACTATATGCGAACAGGTGCAGTCATCCTGGGGCCACTCGCCGCACTCCAGCCAGCCAAGTATTCGATCGTTTGTGCCATTAACTCGAACTGACGGCCAAGCGGCCGATACGAGCCGCCTGACCAGCGGCTCCTCGGTTGACAACTGGCTGCGCATGCGATGCGAATCGCTGCTGGACGATCACGAAGAGGCTACAAAATCCCTGCTGCAGCTCAGCCAGCCCAAGCCGCTGACTATGGATCAGTTTGAACGCCAACTGTGCTTGGAAACCGCTCGGGTTTGCACTGAGCCACTCATTGCTTTGCCCATTGAAGAGCCGCCAACTTTGCCATCAGCGGCGACAGATGATAAGGAGGCCAAGACCGAAGAGGCAACGGCTGAATCCGCGTCTGAAGAGGCTGCAGCTCATGATGATTCTGCCAAGACTGAGCTTTAGTATACTTTTTTAGTCTAGTTGCCACTGAAAGCGTTCAGTTTAATCATACTCGTGGCAAAATGAAAACTTAAAAAATTTGACGCTGTAGTACAGAATATCGTCAAAGTAGTCACATTTTGAGCACCTCTGAATCAAGTACAGAGTACGAACCTGTATTTGTAAATGATGTAAATGTAAGTGCATGTAAATGACGACTGATTCAATACAAAAAGTACACCTTAGGTTAACGCCCTCAGTCTGTACCACAAGTCAGACTGTGGTCTGTATCAGTTTAGTACTAGCGTACGTAAACTAGACTGCCTACAATATTCTAATAATTAGTGATGGGGGCGGGGGCTGGTAAATCCTCACCTAAGATATGCTGACTACAGCACTGCAGCAGTCTATATTTTTTTTTATATTGACCCAAATTTAGAATCTAACAAAATGGTAAGAAATAAATTGATTAAATTTTAATTCTTCGATTTTCATTGCTTTTGAACATGGGCATAATCAGTACCAAGTAAATTAACAAGCTACAACTCAAGATGCTCCGATTTGAATGGGCGCCTAATCAAGCATCTCTATCGTATACGTTTCTAATCAAGTTTTCTGCCTTCTCTTTTATTTTGTCTTGCAGTGTTGGTTTTTGCAATTTCCTTTCCTTTTTGTTGCAACAAGAGCAACAGGATTAGATAGAAATTAATTTAAATCATTCTGGCTTGACTAATAACGCCTGGCTTACTATACCGGTAATATAACCAGCGTTGCAATGTCTTTGTCGTGAGTAGTCGAAATGCGTTCACATGTTTGTTAATTTTTTTATTGTTAAGTCAGCTCTTCGTTTTTGCGTTTAATTAATTGCTTCTTTCTTTGTGCCAGTTTTCTATAACAATACAAAGCATTGCGACCATATTTATTATACTACTGAAAGTAAATATTAACAACTCATATCCTGAATCTACTTGCGCATCTGTTGAAAAACTGGAGTACACTGCTTCTAATATTTTATCTCTTTAGTGCTGTACCTTAAAATCTAAAATATATCTATCTTGAAATTTTATTTTATTTATTAGTTGGAAGTGCATAATTTCGGGTTATTTACTTTTCCCCACTTTCCTTACTTTTCCTAACAATACATAGGAATACATACAAATACATACATATATAGGAATACAATACACAATTATATATATATATATAATTCCACACTCTGTGGGCCTATGTATTCGCTTATTTTTGTTTTGTTTTTAGAAGAAAATCTGTTTAGAGATAGATTCGATACAGGTAGATTCGATACAATCTACAATTCTTGTCCTACAGTGTCCCAAGCTAGTATAAGATAGAAAATCTGTCTCTTTACGTTGAGTTCCAAGCTGTATTAAATTACTATGTAAGCAGTGCTTAAGTGCGTTAGTTACTGCCTAACCCTCAACCAACATCAAATTGAGCCATACGTCGATCACAAAGACAAAAGAGAAGTGCCCCGACACACTTGATAATTGCATGCTGTATACTCGTATACTGGTACTGTGTGCCTCAAAATTCATTATTTACCTCAAGCATGGTGCTGAGTTTCATCTTGACACTAATCGCTGTAAAGATCGCTGCAAGTTGTCAACTGCAGCGTACTAGTAATAAGGTCGATCGGGCTCCTGTTACTGCAATGTGGTTCTCCTCACTTTGTATTAAAAGCAGTAAATTTACACTATGTTGTTTAACCAACTAATTTAGCTTGCAGTTCCTGACCGTTGATTATCGGTGAATTATCAATCGGACCATCTCTGGCTGGACAACGCCATGAACTTCGCGGCACTTCTACTGGTGCTAAGGTCAGTCGAGGCCGTCGCGGACTGCCTGCACCGTTTGCCGCGTCATTCGCCAGCCAGCGGCAGTCTGTGCGTTGATGACGGTTTCAAAACCGGCGGATTCTCTGCTCCGTCCTTAGCCACGTCAATCGAGGGACCAGAGCTCGCTCGTCGAGAACGCGATGTTGTTGCAATTCAATCAGCTACAACTACTACTCAAATTACTGAGCCTCTTCGAATTCTGGTGCATTATGAACCTTCATTAGCTGCCGCCACAGATTCGGAGTCTGTCACTCTGCGGAGGCTTGTTGAAGATTCAGTTCTCTATTGGCAATCCGTGTTGTCGGTGCGTTTACGCTTTGGACTTCGTGTAAATGTTGTTTCTTAAGGCGATTTCAGCATCTACAGAGGGGCTTAAATTCTCGGCTTAGCGACCGATATTTCGCATCAAGTTAAGGTTTTTTTTAGCTAGAATGAAAACCGTATTGGAAGTTTTCAAAGACAAAGCAACTATCAGAAGATGTGTGGGTTTCCCAACAAATATTTTTCCTCTGAACAGATAATTCGAACAAAAAAATGAATTCATGTTTTGGGATGCATTCCTTACTCTGACGCCACATTCAGCTTTAAAATTTAATAAGCAGAAATTTTCTGTCCTAAAGAAAAAACAATGGCATGAATGCAAAGCGTGTCCAATGACGAATTCAGTGGCATCCCTTACAAACACATTTTGGAAGCAAATATCTCGGGAAATACAAAAGACAATCATGCGTCTAAGATGTCATTGCAAAGCTGAGACATGCGTCAAGAAGTGATAAAAGTTTCAGAGCAAATGATTGAAGCATAGAGACGCAGCGATGATAAATCAAAGTTTCGGTTAATCAACGATCTTCAACCAAGATCAACCAAAACTTTGATTTATCGCTGCGTTTCTAGTTATATGGCAGAAGCTCATCTTAGAAATCCCAACGCGCAATGCATGCACAGGTGCGCCACCAGTCGTCGGCACCGCCTGTGGCATTCTGGCTGCCTAGGCCGTGCAAGTCCAACAAAGTCCGAGTTGTCCGCAGTCCAGTCACCGGCGCCTTCTTGCACTATTGCGCCGACGGGTGCTCCAGTTCCGCTTTCTGCGGCCACACCAGCGTGCCGGCCGCTCACCTGGACCTGTGCCGCGAGCTTACCCCGGCCCAAGATGGCGGCCGCCTCCAGCACAGCGGCAGTCGCGGCGCCGGAGTTCGCTGGCCTTATAACTACGCCCTGTACGTGTCCGCCTACGACACTGTGCGCTGCGGTGGGCCGGACAGTCAGACGCTAGGCTACTCGGCCCACTGCCAGCTGGATGGCCTGACTGACCGCCCCCTTGCTGGGTACATCAATTTGTGCCGTCGTAGATCAGATAGAGGTCGGTCAACGTCTAGTAGTCGGTTTCTTGTCGATCCGGTGAGTGATTTGTTAATGGCTTTAGCAGAGATACTTAAGTGTCTGCTGCTAGAGACCTACGTGCAATAATTATCTGCGGACACAGAGTCAATGCAGTTTGCTATACTTTCGCATGTCTCCACAACTCAGGCGGAGGCTCAGTACACAGCTAGGCACGAACTGCTTCACGCTCTGGGTGTCACGGCTACCCTATTCGCATTTATGCGCCAAGACAACGGCGTCCCGAGAACTCCGCGCAATCCCGCTACTAATATGCCTGCGTTGGGATTAATTGAGGACGACGGAGTAACACTGTATCAGTGGGGCAACGATACCGTTATTCAGGTATACCTGTGACTTACTTATTGAAGTCCGTTACTAAGTTTTCCATTAATTGTACGCTCCCCTCCGATCAAAAAAGCTTTGCCTTAACAAACGGCGTAAGGATTAACTCAATGTCAATGATTCTGCGTCGTTCTAGAAGCGTAGCGGACTAACTATCGGGCTACAAAAGGATAATTCCTATGAAATCTCTGTATTTTAATGTACGAATATTTAATTATCATCTTAAATATTTCTCTGAGAGTTGCTGTTTTGATTTTTGATTGGGCTGAAAACACAACTTGAAATCAGAGCAATGGATTTTCACAAGCTACCTGATAAGTAGTGCATAGTCGAATTGTATCGATCGTGCTACTGTTTAATCTCATTTAATACCTGTAAAGCAAAAAAGAAAAAAATATCTAAACATGCGTCCTTAAGATCTTAAATAAAACTCACTGGTTTAAATGTAGTTTGGTGCTTGGTATTTCTACTGTTACTCGTACGCTCGTAGATACCATAAAACTGCAGTGCTTTTTTCAAAAAAATACCAAGCCTAAGTCTAATAGAAACATTCTGCTGAGCGAATTTACGAATTCATTGCAGACCAAAGAGCCTTGGCGTTCCGCACGAGGTGTTTACAACCTAACCAGACACTACGTAGTCACGCCTCGCCTCGTTTCGTTAGTGCGGGCGCACTTTAACTGTCCCAAAATGCCCGGCTTACCACTGGAGAATCAGGGCAAACTGGGCTCGGCGCTGACTCACTGGGAGAAGCGTCTTTTGGAAAGCGAACTCATGACCGCCGCATATACGGGCTCGTCTGTTGTTTCGGAGTTCACACTTGCCTTCTTAGAAGATACCGGCTGGTGAGAAATACAAAACGAATATTTTTAGTAAAAAAACTAACTCTTCTACTGATCTACTATAGCATTTTTCAAGCCAATTGAGCCTAGGAGCAAGCAATTTAATCCTTAGTGGGAAAATCAAGCTATTGAAGACTTGCTTTTCATCGTCTATGGCCCGAAGGGGGTCTGTGGAGCAACCAATTTGAGAATTCTGGCGCGCAATTAATCCTTTCCATAGTTGTGCAAGCCTTAAACCATAGTAAAGAACAGATTTCATTAGACAGACATAGATATGGCAGACGAAGAATTTAGCGAGCAGAGCAGTGACGAAAGTTTTGCTACAGCCCAAGATGCAGTGGATGAGCAGAATCCTGCAGGGCAAGAACCCTATCGCAAGATAAGCAACGAAAAGTACGACCTGATTGTCGCTGCTGCCATCGAGAGAGGTGATAGTGCTGAGCACATTTCGCGATGGCTGGACGTAAAGAGAAAAACTGTGTATTCTATCAGGCGTCGCTATGGAATCACGAAAAATGTCTATGGCAGATTTCCTCGGAGTAGCGTGTAGGATTAGTTATGTCTATGTGCCAACTTCATATGACCCTGACCCTCACAATTTTTCTATTTTTAATTTATTCGTCTTCACTGGGATCATGAACCCATGTCAATGACGCGCTCTTTAGCGTTTAAAGTCCTATCAAAACTGCACAGTACATACCTTGAAGATCCGGTTAGAAAAAGGCATGTATAAGAAAGATCTATATAATTTTGACTTGTTTCTAAAACTGTGCAATCTCGAGTAGTTTTTGACGCAATCAACGCGATTTCATTACTGTCATTTTTCCTTCTCCGATCAAAAAAGCTTTGCCTTAATCGATTTCATTATTGCATCACTCATTGCAGGTACTCTGCAAACTATTCAACGGCTCAGCCAATTGCCTGGGGTCGCAATCTAGGCTGCAAGTTTGTCTACAATAGCTGCTACGACTGGATGGTGTCGCATCATCAATCGGCCTGGCCTTACTGCAATTTGGCACCGAAGCATACTGGGCCTCGGGGAGACGCCATGCTTCGCACTGGCTGCTCCGATGATCGCCGCTCCAAGCGGTACTGCAATCTGGATGAGCTGTCTAATGAACTACCGCTGGAGTATCAGTACTTTGGCGGCGATGTCAACATTCAGCAGGCTGGTCTATCTCCGGGAGGTGTGAAACTTCTAAGCTCAGAATCCTTTACTCGCTACGGTGGTACGAGTCGCTTTGCCGACTATTGTCCTTATCCTCAGGCCTACACTACCTTGAGCAAATCCACTGATCGCAATTCTGACTGTTTTCGAATTGGCAATCAGCCAGTGAAATCGGCTAATCCCGGCATGGAGCTGTTCGGATCGAAATCCGTATGCCTCATCCAGCCTGAGCCATTCCAATTGCAGTTCTGTGGTCGCAGGCACGCGGCCGCCACATACGGCAGCGGTTGCTATCCTGTTCGGTGCCCCCAGCAACCGGCGGCGCGCCGATTGTCACCTTGGCTGGTGGTAGAGAATTCGCCTGTCCAGTTGGTGGCGGCAAAGTGGATTTTTCTTTAGCTGGGAACTACAGCCTGTACTATGGCAGTTTAGTGTGCCCTCCGTGCGCTCAGCTGTGCTCAAAATATTCTAACTGTTCCCCATCAGTGTCGAAACTTCTGCAGCCGCCGCGGCTATCGTTGAATGGCATCCATCTGGAACCACCATGTCTCTCGTCAAGTGCCGCTCGTCAGACTGTTGGGTTGTTGATCCACCTTGCCAAACTGTTTAGCATATTTTGTATTTCACTTCTGCAGTGAGTTTTTTGAACTTTATTGCCTAATGTGCGTGCAAATCGTTTCAAAATACCTTATTAGATCGTGTACTTAATAAAGCATTCTTTTTTCGAGTTTAAATCAGGAAAGCACGAATCCTATTCTGAGCCTTATTGATACACGTATTATTATTCCTGTATAAAAATTCTACCGTTTGTTTTTTATTTATGGTTTTTTATTTTATATTTTAGAGAATAGAGGGTCACCATTTTAGCCTGTGACCGTGTTTTGTGAACGCTTTCTCTCTAGGACAGGGGTCAGCAAAGTTTTTTACCTTGAGCACCAGATCGAGAACCTAGCGCATAAATGTGGGTCAGAGGAGAGGAGAGAATAGTGAAGAGAGATGAGATATCGGAGAAAGGAGGGGCGAGAGGCTAAGCGAGGCGAAAAAAGAGGAGATTAGAGAAAAGACAGCTGAGAGATCAACCTAGAGAGGCTTTGTGGGCCGCATGTGACTTGCGGGCCTGTCGACCCCTGCTCTAGGATCATCGATCGTGGAACTTTCGATCGATTTCGATCGATCGTGGGGCAGCTCGTAAAAAGGTCTTAAATCTTAAATATTTTCACTGTTAGTGACAGTGAAACATTACAAATGTACGCAATAACTACCACAATGCTACTTGTGTTACATATTTTCTTCAATCTTTAAGACAAAGTACTCCTAAAGACTAGATATCGGCTCTATCGCTCTATTCTAAGCATATATATTTGAAACACTTTATTGTAAATTTAATCAATTTCAGCATTTTCATAGCTCGTGCAGATTTATAGAGGTTTGACTATGAATAACTCGGCCTTTCTATTTTCCTTCTTTGACTAAACTCTAAACTTCATTTTGTAACGCTTCAACTTGGTGATCATTTATATTAAAAAGGTTTTATACTTATATCATTACAGTTGATGTTAATAAATTTGCGCAATGGCTTGCTTCTTGTAATACGCTCGTATGTTACAACAGTTTCTGGTGTTGACCGCGCCCCCCCGATTGCCTGGGGGAGGGGGGGGTGACGGAGGTCTGTGATGCAGCGGCCACCATGCTGAGTACCACTATCTGTTCCATCTTTTCCGTCTTACTGGCCTGCTGCCTGGGTACCTTTGACCATCGACCATCACAAATATAATCCGTAATCCCTTTCGTAACAATCAAACTGTAAAAGCAAAAGCAGCGAGTCTCAATTCTCATTTCATCTCATCTTACTCTTGATGAACTGCCTAAGGCTTCGTTTATTGTATTCTACTCGTACTAGTACTACTAATACAACCCGATAACATCACTAGCTAGTTTGCGAATCTTGTCACATTCACTACCAATTTCTTTGTTCGGGGTGCAAAACTGGTGACAGCGCGGCGCTCACGGCGGGTCCACCCCAACTGCCAGCCGACAATTGCCAGCCGACAACTGCCAGCCGACAATTGCCAGCCGAAAACTGCCAGCCGACAACTGCCAGCCGAGAAAACTGCCAGCCGGAAAACTGCCAGCCGAGAAAACTGCCAGCCGGAAAACTGCCAGCCGACAACTGCCAGTCGACAATTGCCAGCCGGAAAACTGCCAGCCGGACAAGTGCTAGCTGGAGTACCACTAATATTAATGCAGACAGCTGTAAAAAATATAGCTCGGACTACGTGTACGTCATCCGTGCCGAAAGCTACTGCCCCCAACCTGTCCAGGACGTCCTGCTCACCATGCAGGGCCTGTTCAGGGGGGGGGGCAGGCTCAAACTCAGCGATATGTGGACTCACTGGACTGCCTGCTGTGCGACGCCAATGCGCTGGACACCGCCGGCGGGTGGACTTCGTTCTCTTGCTAGCCCTGCGGCGAGCCATTGGACACTGCCCCTATTTCTGTAACTCTTGGGCTAATGTAATTTATTGTTCATGTTGTTTCTATAGCTCGTATTAGAAGCTATTCTACGGGGCTTTAGCTCGTACATCAGTGGCGTAACTCGTAATTCAGTGCTTGAAACTTAAAATAAACTGTCTGTACATTACACACTCAGACTTGTAATAGGTATAAAATTTGCACAGCAGAACTTTTCCTTTTAATAAAACTGAAGTGTGACTAACAGAATTTATCTGAATTGGATCGAATTTTGCTGACCTACAAAGCTTTGCTTGGCTTATTTGCTACATGAAATTTAAAGACTAACAAAACAACAGATCATGTTCATGTTCATGATCTTCTCATGTTTATGCAAAATAAAAAAGGAACGAAACAATTATAACAGGAAAATAGTAAAATTTATTTCTGATAGCTATATCAGCAAATGCGCTCGCTAACTGCGTAGGCAAAGTGTGCAGTAAAAATGCTGGTCAGTTAAAAGTAGGTATAGTATTACTATACTAAAAACTAGAAAAGCTGACAACTGCATTAATCATCACATAAAAGTAATAGTAAAAAGGAGTTATATAATTTCGATCAACTTTGGAAACAATAGGGATTTTTCTAATCGTGTTTGGGATCCAGAAATCAGGACAATTAGTAGAATTTATTATTTTCGATAGATATACTAGCAAATGCGCCCGCTAACTGCGTCGGCAAAGTGTGTAGTAAAATAAAAGCTGGCCAATGAAAAATAGGTACAATTTTACTATAATAAAAACAGCCTATTTTTGCAACTGCAATAATTATCGCATTTTAGAAGTAATTCAAAATTAATTAGCTTCGTACCGTCAAAAAAAACAAAAACGGCTGACAAGTAAATACACTAAACACAAACGCACCCGCTAATTGCACAGGCACTAAAACTGTCTGTAAACTACGATCAGCGCTCCAACTCCTCCACGGCCTCGCTCATCCGCTGAGGTGTACCAGAGTGTCCAACCGGCACCCAGGTCCTCACAGTGAAGTCTGGGGTCGGCTCTGATAGACACCTCCTGTAGTGCGATGACATCACAGCTGAGGTCGAGCGCTAGCCTCGCCAGCAGCCCTCTCCGCCATGTGGCCTTGAGAGTGCGGCAGTTCAGCGTCCCGACCCGAAGCGTGCCCTCTGGTACGGCTGGGGCTCTGTGCTGGTGAGCCTCATGGTCCCCGGCGCCACCCGGAAGATCCAATTGGGCCAGCGCAGCAGCAGCTCGGCGGGCGGCGCCACGTTGCCGACCTCGCCAGTTTTGCTCGCGACGGCGTTCGACTCGCCGACGCGCGCTCCGCTGCCCTCGCTTGGTCCTGCCGCATTTGGCCGCCGCAGCAGTTAAGCGCGGCTCTCCGCTCTCACCACGAGGAGGTAGCGGCATTTATCTGCACCGTGGTGCAAATAAATTAAGACATCCAATAAATTGAGTCTTCGCAGTAAGAGACCGTCTTTACGGCCTCTTATTGCACGATGCATTATCAATAAGTTGGCCAAAAAATGCACGAATAAATTAAGTCTACTAAATACGAAAAACACAAGGTATTTCTGCAGAAAATATTCACACACAGGTGCTCAACCATTCTAGTGTTCATATTGTCCTCTCTAATTAATCCGCTCGACATAGCTGTACTTGTTTCAACTTCAACTTCAGCTTCAAATTTCAACTTCGGTTTTTGCAAGAGTGCGTTCATTTCTGGCAGATTAGCCAAATCTAGCAGTCAGCCACATTAAATGCCTATGGCAGAAACTGCAAACAGCCAAATATAAGCCAAGTCATATAAGCCATAAGCCAAAAGCCATACAGCCAAGGAGACAATATAAAGCCAAAAGCTGAGCCCGTTTATCACCCTGAATTCTGCCGTCAAGCAATTTTGCCTAGACGGAAACTGCCATTTTCTATTTAAATTAAAGTTAAATTAAAAAAAAACATAGAAAATGACTTTCAAAAAATTATTTCCGCTCTGTTTTATTTGGAAGTATTCAATAGTATCCCGTAAAATCTTTAAGCCTATGTTTTATATGAGATGAACGTGCCTTTTGAGGGAGCAATTTGTATAAATCCCCAGGGCCGAAAAAGAATTTTTATCTACTATACTGTCCGTCAAAAGTTCCGGAACCCTTGCTACGATGTCTTCTAGCGGACATAATTTCAGTCCGTTTCAATTGTAACTTGATTCAAATGAAAGCTGCGGATCTCAGCTCCATGATGTGGTCAAGAAAAAGTTTATTCGAAGGAGCCCGTGTGAACAGGCCAGTGTTATGTACATAAAGGTTAGAGAAAAAAAGTGAGGAAAAGACAAACAAGCAATTGTTTTTTACTCTTTTTTACTCTCCCATGAAAGCTGACTGCACAAGAATCCATAAGAGCCTGTTGATTTCAACACAAGTTTTGGCCATAGACTAATGTTAGCCAGGCTGAACACTGCGCGCAAACCGATTCCTTCCCATGTGTGTTTGCTCCATAGACTCAGCAACCATAGACAATAGCTTGTTTGTCTTTTCCTCACTTTTTTTTTTCTCTAACCTTTATGTACATAACACTGGCCTGTTCACACGCGCTCCTTCGAATAAACTTTTTCTTGACCACATCATGGAGCTGAGATCCGCAGCTTTCATTTGAATCAAGTTACAATTGAAACGGACTGAAATTATGTCCGCTAGAAGACATCGTAGCAAGGGTTCCGGAACTTTTGACGGACAGTATACATGAAGCTTCGTCTTGCAGTAGGAAAAAGTATCCTAGTCTTGCAAGTGGACTTAGTTAACGATTTACTGATTCAATTTTGGCCACAGACACATTGCTTGGCTTTGAACTGAGAAAGGGCTTTTTGCTGAAAAAGATTTTTGCTGATAGCTCAATTTTATCTATACATGACATAAATTAAGTGGATAGCTTAGTTATTCATTAAAAAGCTTGTCTAATAAACTCTCTTCAGCATACAATTTGAATTCAAGATGTCGGGATATCGCCACTTTGCTGAAGCAGCCCGCAAAATTGTTTACAAATCCGACCGCGGCGCCAAAGCCAGAGAAGAGCGATGGAAAGCGCGTTGCCTGATGGAGCAGCAGCAGAAAAAGCAGGAACAGGAGGAGCAAGAAAAGCAGCAGCAAAAGCAGCTCAAGAATCTTGCTTTAGAAATGGGATTTCTATAGGATAGAGAAGACCAGAAGAAGCCAGATGACACAGAAAAGAAGCCTCAGCTTCGGGACCAGAATGAAATGGCCTGCGCCTGTGGAGAACGATGTCGATTCTCCGTTGTTGTGGCAAATTTGTCCAGGTAAATTTGGTCTCAGCTTTTGTTTGTATATTTAGATTATCAATGTCACTGTCTATACGCGAGACAAACCGCATTTTTACATAAAAAGGTTTGCGACAATTGACTACCAATCTATAAATCTAGCCACAACAATAAGCCTAACTCTAACATTGAGCAAAACCTAATCTCAAACCTGACATAAATCCTAACCCTAACCTTAACCCAAACCCTGAACTAAACCTAAACCGTCGCCAATAGAATAACAGTATCCTATACATGAACCTTGCGTGTTAGAGAACAAGAAATCGCAGCCTGCACATGCAGTGCAGTGTGTGCTGTTGCGTTCTCATCCGATTGTCGCGTAAGTGCAGGTCGGCAGACCGGGATGGCACCATCCTTGAGTCGGATGCTCAGTTGATGCAAGGCTTCCTGCAGATTGATGTTGGAAGTCTGCAGCAGTGTGCGCCTGAGTTGCTCAGAGTGACTGCCGGCAACGACCTGATCTCGGATGAGCGAGTCATGCAGATCAGAAAATTCGCAGCTTTCCGCCGTCTTGTAGAGCCGACTGACCCATGCATCAATGCTCTGATTCGGCTGTTGAACACAATTTCTGAACTCATACCGTGAAAAAACCACGCAGTTTCGACAGGTAAAGTAGTCTTTGAATGCCTTGATAAGTTGGTCGATGGTCTCTCCTGTAATGGTCATTTGCTTGTAGAGTTCGGCCAGTTCTTTGCCGCCCGTGTAGAGCAGGACTTGTCTTTGCTGGGCCGTGTCCCTGACGCCCGAAGCGGGAATAAAGCGCAGGAACCACGAAGACCAATTCTTCAACCGTGATGCGAGCGTGTGCGATTCTCTGAGGGGAGGGGAGGGCAGTGCGTTTATTAGATAGGGCACCCAGTCCAGAAGCAGCACAATAAGAAATAGTGCCAGCGTGTCACAGAACTCTAGACGCAGCGGAGCGCGAGGATCTAGGTCACCGTACCGTGTTGCAGCCAGAACCCGTTCTGCTCATAACGGAGGTGCGGGTCCAGCACAGACTGCAGACAATCGTGCAGCAGCCGGCTAAAAAGCTTTGCGGTACAATATATATGTGCGCTGTGTTCCACTCGGTGGTTTCAGGGGCCCAGTAAGTATCAGGTTTATTACGCTCCCTAGCGTCTTGCCACATGGTGTTCTACGAGCGAACCGCACCACGTCCTGGGTGTGGTTCAGCGTTTCCGGTAGTGCGAGAAGCCAATGGTCAGCGCTTTTTGCGCCTACTCAAAGTCCACACTGCACGGCCCGTAACGCCGGTCTGCTTCAGTGATGGACCGGCGCGTCGTCGTCGACAGCGTCCAGCTGCCGCTAGTTCAAGGCGTGCAAAAGCTTCCTCAGCGTTGCCCGTGGGCCATCGGTTTTTCGTGAGGTGCTCCGTGTTGAATCACGTCTGCCTGATGGTGGAATCGCTCTGCTAGATAGACATGCTTTTGCCGCGCCAATCGAAATAGCGGGACCGTCTGTTTAACAGCGGCTCTCATGCTGATGTCTGAGTACTCCGCCTCGCGTTGATCGCGAAGGCGCCTGCAAACTGTTCGTGTGGTAGTCCAGCAGAGCGCAGTAGTAGCGTCGTGGCAGCTCCTTTAGGTCAGTAGAGCTGTTTATTGAGGCGCAGGTTCTTTAGAGCATCTAGGTTGGCGTTCTCGCGTCCGGTGACAAAGGCCGAGCGTTCGTGATTCCACAAATAATGCGTTTAGGTCTCAGAGCACCACCAGCGTGTCCCCGCTTGGCACTTTCTCCAGCTGCCCACGCTAGTGCTTCATATGGGTGAGTCGTTGGCTAAGCGCAAAACAGCTGGATGCAGCCAGCACGCAGGTGCAGGTCGACTCGCAACTGGCGTGGGGACAGCGACACCCAGTGCCGAATGCGATGTCCGATCCGAATGCAGTTGCAAGCCGGCCTTCCAAGCCTTTGTGACTTTTTCTACCCTGCAATCGCTTCTCGCATCTTGTTCATTTGGCCAAAGTACAACAGAAACATAAAACGCTTAAAACTTACCGGGTTCTAACACCTTGGATACAGAGTCTGAGAAGTAGACTGAAGTCCTGTACTTTTGGGCGTAAGCAGAGAACATATTGCTCGCATATAATAAATAATTAAATTTGCGATAATTAATCATTAATAATTAATTAAAAGATTCCGTGACATCGCTCCCTTCTGGTCCTTGTTAGGACCTAAAAATTTTGTATGCAAATAACACTAATGAATCATTCTTTATTCAACACTCCACCCTACAAAACGTTAAGAGTGCTGTGGATGGCTTACGAAGAGTACGAGCTGCTTCACGCATGCTACACCGATCTGTTCGCCGATCCGAAGCGTCGCAACTGCGAGGCCAGGGTGAAGTCTTACTGGCGCACGTTCGTGCTCAACGCTAAACCGTCGGAGCCGCACAATCATGCCGAACGTCTGTGGCGTCTGACTAAATTGGAACGGGAGGAACACCTGGCTGAGAAGGCGCGACTGCCCGTTGATCCGGTTTGGCCCATAGTTTTTTAATTCTATGGGGATTCAAATCATATCAAATCCACGAGCTTTGATAAAACCTAATGACTGCAATTACAATATTAGCTGTGAACGATTTAAATAATTTACTTGATTACACAATTAGTCGAATGAGCCAAATATCTGGTGCTTACTATGTTTAGAGTAGTACATCATCATTTAGTCTTGAGCTGCTTCTCGTATGCATGCATGGAAAGTACGAGAAGAAACGAATGTGTTTGATTGTACTTTGATTCGCATGTGATCTAAATGAGGGAACAATTTTTTGAAGACCCGCAATTGCAAAATACAGTTTATTATAGTCCTCTAAGGTTCAATAAATGTAACATTTCTTTAAAATTTTTGTGTTACCATCGACAAAACCCACCAAAAGTACGTCCAGATAATGACACAAAAATGCAGATGATTGTTTGCCAGTCTCAGGTGGAATTTCTAAAATAAGTAGGATGATGACAAACCTTTAAATCAAAATAGGGCAAAACACATGCTTTATTTTAAATTCGAATCTTCAGAAGCTGAGGCATTATCAACTTAGTAGAAAAAAAACTATCTAATTCCTATCTGGCAAATTTTGCAGCGGAGACTGGCTTCCAGAGAAAATCCATCGATTTTCAAGTGCAGGGCCCTGCTGCTTTACCTGTGTATGTATGCTTTATTCATGATCGTGTCGTGAATATGCGTGGTCGTTGCTGAAAGAATCATTACGGACTGGATTTAACCAATTTTGCAGCTGTACTTCTCAGGATTCCACCTTCCCATTTACTGTCAATCAGGTTGCCCCGCTGCGTCGCCCGATATTGGCCACATTGCTGGACCCATTCGGCTACGTGAAATGCCGCTGCGTTCACTGCGCCTACCTGGACGCCGTCATGGACTATCGGGTGGCGCTGTTTGGCTTACTGACCGAGTACTGCGAGCTTTTTGAGGACTACGCCAGGCTGGTGTGGTCCTCTAGTGCTGAGGTGCTACTAAGCGGGTTTGCTTTTTATATAAATGTGTATTTTAGTGCACTAAAATATATCGATTTAACGTTTCGATTCGATTCGATTCCACCAACCATCCTGTCATAAATTGCTCATGGACAACTATAATAGAAGAAGTCTAAACTCGCAAATTTCATGATTTTTACTGTATTTCTTTCTGCAAAATGAATTTGCGAGATACGAATTTTTCAAAGTAAGCTTTGCAATTAATTAATTTTTTATAAAACTCTTTTGCTTCTATCTGGGAACAAACTTTTTTTAAACGAGTTTCCCCCACTGAATGTTGTTTATGGTTCATCTAGAATGCACAGTAAAATGGTGAATAAAAATATCATTGCTTGGTGGGTGGAACTTTTGACTGTTGTTGGATATATTATTAAGATTTCCTGGATCTGGATCAGTTGGGCGGATACTAAATCAATATACCCAAATCATGGAAAAATCTCATTCTTTGCAGTTCAACGAAGACGACCGCGAAGTGACCCTATACACTACGGCAGTGGACCGGCAGATGTTCAAGCTGACTATGAGCGAACTTTACACTGCGATGTCGTTTGAAGGCGAGACGGAAAATGTTATGAAAGGATTGGAACTAATGAACAAATTAATTTATCGGTAGTGCAGTCAGTCGAGCTACTGTTTGGTGAACAACTAAAGCTTGGAGGGATATTGCTAGTGTTATCGCTGACCGCTGTGTTGCTAGGGAATTTTTATGGAAAACGTGGACCAAAGTTTTCTTCATAAGCAGCAAAACTTTCTCCCTTTGTACTTAAAATATAGTTAACACGCTACGATACTATGGGGTTGTTTTCTGATTTTAACACAGTATTGTTGTTTATAAAGTTTCAAGTAAATGCACAGTCAAGTATAAAACATTAAATTCGATCGTATATGATATTAGTCTAAGACTTTCATGTTTTCACGAGTGCAAAGCTCAAACCAAAAATTCATTATCGTGCGTACGTGCAAAATTGCATCAACTTTAGTGACCCAAAGAAGCCCGGAGAAGCAGATAGATGTAGGAGTATGAGAGAAAGAAAGAAAAACAGAGTGCACAAATTTAGTCCCTCTGTCACTATTCTATGCAAAGCGCCAAAAGGTACGCTGCCTGCTGTACATACATGTACAGCCAGTTGTACGCACGCAAGCGAACAGAAGATAGCATAGAGGCAGAATATACTTCACGCACTCGCTGACAAAAAGCGTTGCTAAGATTTCAAATTAAGGCGAGAGAAGCGTTATACGAGACTGACTATAAGTATTTTACAAGATCTGCAGCAAAATATCTCAATTCGTATTTAATGTTGAAGGCAAATGAGATGAAAGACAAAGACGATGTCTCCGATGAGTCTCCAGTGGCTGGGGAGGCACCCACCGCGCAGATATTCAGTATCGATGGAGCAGTGCTGGATGCAGCGGAAGCCGCTCTTTCACAGGCGAGATCGCGGGTAAGAGAAATTCGATGTCTTGCATCATCATCATCGATCTCGCCAAATCAGCAGAGACTTCTGCTGAACTGGACTGAGCATTTAAAAAGTCACTTGACGGATGGCCTGCGAGATTCAGTTGGAGCTGCAGCTCTGTCAGATAGCAAAATGCCTGAATCGAAACTGGTGGCGCGAGTCTCTCTGGTCCAGTCAGCAGTTGACGGCTTCGTTGCCATATCAGCCTGTCACGTAGAATGCACTGAGGGCTACGAAAGCGATGCTGGAGGAAGCATTTTTGAGACTAGTGCATCAACGACCCGCATTGAGCCCCGGCCCTTGCCAGGCTCCTGTGTGGCCGTCTTGATGACTCCTAGGGAGTCCCGTCGACGAAGTGTTTGCACTGGTAGGATTGCTTTCTGCCCACACCCGGCCCAACATAAGTACTCGAAGCGTTTTCTGCTGATGTCTCACACTGGAGGTAGCAAACTGAACGAAAGGCCTCTCCGAATAACAGCTTGTCCGGCTGCTCCGCAACTCTTCATGCTGACAGCTACTCAAAGACGGCTTTGTGTCAGACAGTGTGGCTTAGATGGTGCCTGCCTGCAGTCGGCAGAGCTCAAAGATTTTTTTCACGGCACTGAGCAACCAAACTCACCGGACCCATCCAGTGACGAAGCCTCAGAACTTGACAAAGATCGATGCTACGAAGAAGATGCTCGAATAGAAGCAGATTCGAAATATATTGTAGTGTTCCACGGCGGGTCCAAAGCATCTACTACCAGGCACGTTCCTCAGGTGGTTGTTCTGCTGGATCGAACCAGCCTGCGAGTTTTGCAACGATTGCAGCTACCGCAGGAGTCGTGGGCTCTCCATGCCACGCCAAGATTACTTTGGCTTCGTCATGGGGGTCAGCTAAAGCTGGTGAGCCAAACAAGTCGCCGAGTTGGACACGAGTGGGCCGAGGCAGATTGCTTCGGGCCCGGTGGGCTGTTCTACGCGGCAGACGCGACTGAAGTGGTCGCCAGAAGCCAGTGCCGGGACAGCGTGTGGCTTGCGGTAGCAAGCGAGAACAGCGTTCGATTGTTCGACAAACAGATGCGCCCTGTGTCTCGAATCTCGTTGCGTTATCCAACAGCCGTTTGCTGCTGTGGAACTGGTGATGGTCGGATTCTGGCAGTTTGCGATGCGGCCGCTCATGAATTGCTGCTGTTTCGATTGTAAAAGTACAAGACTGTTCAGCTTGAAACTTTGGACATTAATTCATTACACAATTTTATAAGAAACTTCGGCGCTTGTAATATATTGCTCCACTTCTTTATAGACAGCTAGAAAATCTTTGCTCTCATAGTACCTCGTAAATGACTGAATCTAAGTTTTGTTCATATGGAAAGTTTATTTTTTCAGCAGCTTGATGCACAATCATTTTTACCTTGCTTATGTTACAATAGCATTCAGTGAGCAAACTCCCAATCCTTTAGTGGACTCTTGCTCTGTGATTTAACTATGGGAATTAGCCTGATGTACCACAAGTTAGATTAGGTCCCATGTTCCTAAGCATGTAATGGCGTCCAATAAGTTAAAATTCAAATTTCAACCAATAATGACGCGATGCAAAAGTTTTTATGATTCCATTATCTGCGCACATAAAATATTGTAAAGTACGCGTAATTTTTTCAAGGAAAACAAATTATGTAATAATGATTGTGATCAAGTTTAATTGCATATATTCATTAGTTACTTCGCTGTCATATTTATTAATTGTATACCACATTGGCTACTTAAAGTAAAGCTCAGGGTAAATTGACGGCAAGAAGTGAATACGAGCTAAGAGCTGGTTGACAAACACTAAATTAAAACGGAGAAAACGGTAAAATGTATTGATGAAATATGAGGTCCTTTGGTCAGATAGTAGTACCATACGTATCTTAATGTGCTTTAGGTATACAAACAATGCTTGTTTGTCTTAGTGCCGAAATATGACTTGATTCGATCAACCTGCCTGGCTAATTTTAACCATAAAATTCTGCGAACCGAGGAAAAACATTTTATATGCTCAAGCAAGTAAAATAGCAAAATCTGGAGATTTTTATGTGGGACTTCTTAGTTAGCTTTACAAAACAAAAACTTGTATACTAAAAGATCGAGTAGTTCTGAATAAGGATTTTGTAATCCATAAACTATTTAAGTGGACGAGCAGGTGAAATACGGTCTGAGTATGATTTTAAAAACAACAACTTTTGAGAGGCTGTTCAGCAGGCAGTAGCGCTTTGAGCCGGGCGAGCAGGGCTGCACCGTGGGCTTGCGAAGTCGCTTCACCACCGGCCTGTAGGTCTTTCGGTAGCTCAGCTCCGGAGTGCAGTTTCTGGAGAAGTCACGATTGTTGTTGATTGTGTCAAGACAAAGTTTAGCCTCACGGGTCCGCTGAAGCTTAATAGATTTCACATCTAACTCAAGCCATTTCTCATTTTCCATTCAATTTTTTATTTAACTTACCTCCACTTCACCCAACTCAGCAATTATTTTGTCTAGACTAATGCAACACTATCCACTGTAATATATGCAGCACCAATACACGCGAATCTCCATTCTACTCCACCCACTCCAATTCAATCCAGTTCAGTCCGCTCCTCTCTCTCCTTTCCATTCTCTTCCCATCCCTCCACTCCAATCCAGTCTTCTCCCCTCCATTCCACTTCACTTCTCTCTACTCCACCGCTTCCCTTTCCTACCCCTTCACTCCAATAATCCAGTCCAGTCCTCTCTTTTTTATTTAATTCCATTTCACTCCACTCCCCTCCCCTCCCCTCTCCTCCAATCCTTCCCCTCTCCTCCAATCCTTCCCCTCTCCTCCAATCCTCTCCCCTCTCCTCCAATCCTTCCCCTCTCCTCCAATCCTTCCCCTCTCCTCCAATCCTTCCCCTCTCCTCCGATCCTTCCCCTCTCCTCCGATCCTTCCCCTCTACTCCAATCCTTCCCCTCTCCTCCGATCCTTCCCCTCTCCTCCAATCCTTCCCCTCTCCTCCAATCCTTCCCCTCTCCTCCAATCCTTTCCCTCTCCTCCAATCCTCTCCCCTCTCCTCCAATCCTTTCCCTCTCCTCCAATCCTCTCCCCTCTCCTCCAATCCTCTCCCCTCTCCTCCAATCCTCTCCCCTCTCCTCCAATCCTTCCCCTCTCCTCCAATCCTTCCCCTCTCCTCCAATTCTCTCCCCTCTCCTCCAGTCCTTCCCCTCTCCTCCAATCCTTCCCCTCTCCTCCAATCCTTCCCCTCTACTCCAATCCTTCCCCTCTCCTCCAATCCTCCCCCTTTCCTCCACTCTATTCCCCTCAATTCAATTCCACTCCGCACCAATCCGCACCAATCCACTCCACTCCATTCCAGCCCACATAAGCTCATCCGGTCGCCACTCACCGTCGTTCACATCTGGCTCCGTAAAAGCCAGCCCGACACCTGCAGAGACCGTCGGATTCGATACAGCGCCCACCGTTCAAGCAGAGGCTGCGGTGGCAGCGAACCCGATGACAGAACCGACCGCGATAGCCAGGTGGGCAGGAGCATTTGCCGGGGCGAATGCAGGTGCCGCCGTTCACGCAGGGTGGGTAGCAGTCCGCTGAAGCGGGTGAAAGTGGCATGTGAACTGCAGTCTGAAAAAAGTCTTATTCTTAAAATAAAAATAAATAAATCTTATTTAATACATGCTATATTAGGCATTCGACGCCCGCAATTGGAATGTAAGCAAAGTTGGATGCGGTAAGTACGCAACACAGAAGCCGCTTGTGTCACCCCTCAAAGCAGCCAACGTATGCGAGGGATAAACTATGAAGAGTTCCAGTTCTATGATAGTTCTCTGACGCACGCACACGAGACATACGAGAGCTCGGTAGAAATGCAGATAGAGTTGCGACTGAGCAAATTCTACACAGCTCTCGTATGCGTCGCGCAATGACAGCGGTAAAGACGCTCAATACTAACTAGGCATTTTCCATGAATGAGGATCTTTCAAATTCGACTTTAAGATGCAAAAAGTTCATCTAGAAAGTAGCCAGAGGCGGACCAACCTGTCTGGCACTGGGTGCCCGAAAATCCGGCAGCGCATGCACACAGGTTTGGGCCGACGCAAGCTCCACCGTTTCGGCACTGCGGTCGGCACAACGGCTTCCGACATCGACGCCCGGACCAACCCATCGGACAGCGACCAGTCACGCCAGTGCGCGGGTCGCAGACTCCCGTTGCGGCAAACAGTTGCGCTTTGCGCCTACGGCGTCCCCTACCGTACGCCCGACGCCGGCAGTCGAATTTCCATCGACGCCTCGGAGGAGAAGCCGTCGTAATGGAAGTTTCGGCTGCGTGTGGCACCGGCTGCTCTGACAGGACCGTCTGGCAGCGGTCACCGGTGTACGAAGATGGGGCAGATGCAGCGAGATTTGTAGCAGAATCGCCGTTGAGACAGGAAGCTGCAACCGGCGGCAGATCCGGCGCTGTGGTCAGGATTGCATAGCGGCAGGCTGGGACAGGGTCGGCGACTCGACTGGCGGGCGGGACCCGGCAGGATGGCAGCTGTCGGCTGGTGAGTTGCCACGGCACAAAGAGTGTGCGGCTGCGAATGCCTTCGCCGCAGGTGGCGCTGCAGGAGCTCCAGGCGGTCCAGTAGGTTGAGGCGGAGTCTGTTTAACGAGACAGTTCAGGCTCAATTATTTCGCTTCGCTTTGGGCACTACGCAAAAAACAAGACGACATTCGACAGGCAGCCAGCAAGGAGATCAAAAATTTATGCCCATTTTTCTCATCCCTGAGCATCCGCTCATGCCCACAAAGGCGCACGCAGGTCACACAACGCTCACACTGAGTGTACAGTGCCCTGAAATTCTCATCTTTAGGCATGTGAACTCTGTCCCTTGGGGGTTGATTAGCAAGATAGGTGATCGTTAGTTTGATTTTTTCAAGAGACTGCTGAAAGTCGAAAGCACTGTGTGTTCTTCAAACGAATTTATCACGGGGAGCATTATAAACGTTCCAACTACACTTCAACGGGACGTGAACTTCACTTTCATATGGCACTTTGGGCAGGTCCTATTCTCGAAAGCGATCTTTGGTCTCGCAGTCCTCATTGTTTCGCAGGCCAATTTATGGTCTGCTAATCTAAACTGTGGCATAGGGTGCACTTGAATTCTGGATTGGAAATTTCCAGGAGATGATAGTACCGTTTACGTACGTACGCCAGTCATACGCACAGGCACACTCACACAGGAGTGTACAGCGGCCCTAACCTTAGGTATTTTATCCTTAGGTATGTACACTTCACTGTGCCTTGATGGTTGGCCCTCAAGGGCGGTATTAGCACGAGCAGACCCAAGCCCCAAATTAATGTGACTGAACATGAAACCCAGCCCAGGCCGCTAGCACATAGGAGCGCGCCGCGTTAGACCGCAGGCTGCGCCCCCCCCCCGTTATTAACGTTTATTCTGCATTAGAAACTGTCATTGCAACGAGACAGCTGATTGTCAAGATAAATTAAATATCGAAGCTGTTAATAAATACAGGCATACATGTACTCCTTTCATGCCCCTGCAAATGCATATTGGAACTTCAATTATAATATTTTTCTCTGTCAAAACGCAAGAATTCAAATCGATGACCTACCACTTTTTGTTCCTCGGAACAGTCTGTTGCCTCGGACCATGGCACAAAATTCGCACTTAGAAGAGCCTGCAGTTATTTTGCTTATTTGTTATTTTGTATTCAACTCTCATTAGTATATGCAAACCAGTTATCGTTTAAAACGTACCTTTCTAGGTGTCAAAATGAACTTCGAACCAGCACCGGGAACTGGCACGCTACCAGAGGACAGGCATTCGATTGAGAATTCAGCAAAGCTGCCTTCGCTTTCATTTGCAATTATTCGCAAATAAATTGCAACTGATGGAGCCGTTGAAATATCTCTCCACATGCTCGAGGCAGACGTCATGGTGAGGACTGAGACGTGATCTTCAGCAACAGTTTCCATGGCGACTCGAATACCAGACAAAATCGGAGATATCATCAATGCCAGAGCCGTCTCCTTGGAGAATTTTTCGATGCGTTGATTATCGATTGGAATGGCAATTGACTCATTGCTTGTATTTTTAGCATTCAGCTGTTCACCGAGAACTTCTGTCTTAACTGGTCGCATGGCTGAAAATCCAGAATTTTAAACCTTCACTTTTCTATTGCTGCCATTGACAAATTTAATTAAGCTGTCAAAATAAAAATTAAAGTTAATATGCTACGAATTTTATATGCAGTAGAACAGATTGTTTCTTCAATTCAGTTCTACATTTTTGTCTCATTTTCAGTTTTGAGTATAGGAATGCAGTGGTCCGACTTTGACTCTGAAAGGAACCACTACGAGCGTACAGCAAACACAACAACCAGCAGGTTACCTATAAAACCTTTTTCTACAGGCAAATCCAACGAAAAGGTTGAGTTTGGTTTTTCTGTTTAAAATAAGACAATATGGACGTCCTGAAGGCCAAATGTCTTTGGCTCTTAATAAATTAAAAATCTGTTTCAGCCCATGGAGGCATGGGTGCTTGATATCTTGGTCTTCAAGGCGGTTTTTTGTTTGAATTTTGGAATTTAATTTTTTAATGTTGACTGCCCAATTTTTGTGGGAATACCGAAAGTTGAAAGAAAATTTTCAGAATTTTAATTTTTTAGAATTTTGCGTGGAGCTAGACTTTTGTCCTTTGAACATGTATTAAATATTACAATATATTGTATTGTATTTGTAACTATGCGAGCTATATTATATACTTTTTCTTTCCAACAGCTGCGAGCATATAGGCTGGAAACCCAATACTGTAGAGCTTTGGGTCGGCAAACTTTTTAACCTCAAGGACCAGATCGAAAACCCAGAGCATGACTGTTGGCCAGACAGAGAAGGAATAAAGAAGAGAGAGGAGAGAAAGGAGAAAGGAGAGGCGAGAGAATAAATGAGAGGAGACGAGACGAGACGAGATATTAAATAGAAGAGAATATAGGAAAGAAAGGAGAGAAGATTAGAGAAGAGAGATGAGAGAAAAGGAGGACTGAGTACTGAAGAGAGAAGAGGAGCGGAGAGAAGAGGAGAGAGGAAAGAAGAATAGCAGGGGAGAGAGAAGAAAAGCGAAAAGAGGCGACTTTACTGGAAAGCTGAGATTCTGAGATCTGAGATCTGAGATGAGCACGGATAGAGACACAAGCCTTATGATGGCAGCGGATTGTTATCCGTGCAGTTTCAAAGGACCAGAGACGCTTTGCCAGCCGCATGTGGCCCAAGGGCCGGAGTTTGAAGACCCCTGCTGTAGAATAATGAAATTTTCTGTTTAGAGAAACATGGTCCGGAAATTCCCTCCGACGAACTCCATATTAGATTCCCATATCAATGGCAACAAAGGTTACCTGTTAGAGGTTTTAAAAACAAGGTTTGCATTTAGAATGTCTTTACTGTAAAACATTTTCTCTTTATTCCTGTAATCGGTGAGTCCAAACGGAGCGGAATTCTCACCTTCGCAAGGCCACCTATTGCACTGACGAGTCTGTTTGGCGTCCCCGTAGTCGCAAGGCGGTCCGGCGCAATTTCTGACTCTCTGTCTGATGCCAGCGAGGCCGCAGCTGCCGCTGCAGGCCGTCCAACTTGACCAGCTGAACCAGCCTGAATTGTGGGGGAGAAAATTCCCATGTTTTTTTCTTACTGAGCTCATTAATGAAGGGTAAAATGTCGCTCAGCAGTCTATAATGAGTTATAGTTAACATATAGTCTTTGCTTCAACTGTGCAATAAAGCAGTGATCTCGGAATCGCTCACCCAAGGCCGTCGCAGCTCTTGCCAAATTCGATTCTGTCAACTGGGCTGTCGCGGCAGATGGTCTGGCATAAAAAGCCATGAGCCTGGAGCCCGACTTTGACAGGAAAAATATCAACCAGTCATCTTGAAAAACTTCGCTCAAGCAGCTAACTGGATCTCCGTATTCGTCAATCACCACTGTGTGATCATTGGTATCATCAAAGGCGCTTCGGTTGCTAAGGGGCAACAATCCATTACCCTTCAGCACCTCGAGCACTTGAATTTCGGCTGAGTAGCTTCTCCTTGAGCCACTGCCTGAGCCACTCGCGGTTGTATTGAGCACATGTCCAGTGAGCACAATCGGAGAAGACTCTGCCAAATCTTCGATACTTTTTGAGACGCCGCTGCCTCTGCTACCGCTGCCGCTCATCGCCAAATTTAGGTAGCATGCCCTGCTTTCCCATACTGCCAGCAGAAGCAGCAACAACAACAACAACCGAACACTAAAAGCTTTCATTTCGATCGAAATTTTGGAAGCCAAGCTTTCTGCTGCTGCACTTGGCTGCTGTAAGAAGAGGCTGTTTTGTTCTCTTCTTCTCAGGCTTAAGAAGCGGTCTTTATCCTCTGCTTGGTGGCTTTCGCGTCTATAAATTAATGAGGAGAAATTTCTTTCAAAAGTGGAGACGTCGTAATTTGATTAGCTAAGCCCATCAACTTCTGGGCCAATGGTCTCTGCGCGTCCTTTCCTTTTTCTGCGGCCCCTTGTTCGTCTGCGCATTGCTTGGGCTTATTATTATACTTTCTCCGTCTGACTTCTTCGACAGATAAAGATAGAAATGGCAGGACTGTAACGCCTGAGTGGCTGCCCCTCTTCTCTCCCTCTCCGATCTTCTCTCAGCTTTTCAGCCATTCAGAGGCGCTCCGGGCGCAACTCATGTCTGAGGCTATTGCAAAAAGTTTATGGCTATGTGATTTTATAATTTAGAGTAATAGATCTCTTCGAAGACTGCCGACTCGAGCGAGTTAATGCGAGGGTTTAGGAGAATTGAGCATGGACAGTTCAATAGGAGAGATAAGATTATATGGATTGCTTATAAATTTATTTGTCTTTACGAGTGTCAATATTATTATTTGTAGCACAATGTCCTTTACGATTCCTTGATGTAATGATGCAAGTTTTCCGATCGGGTTCTGCATTCTAATAGCGGTGTTCTGGCCCCGTCAGTATAGTAATGATGCAAGTTTTCCGATCGGGGTCCTGCATTCTAATAGCGGTGTTCTGGCCCCGTCAGTATAGTAATGATGCAAGTTTTCCGATCGGGGTCCTGCATTCTAATAGCGGTGTTCTGGCCCCGTCAGTATAGTAATGATGCAAGTTTTCCGATCGGGGTTCTGCATTCTAATAGCGGTGTTCTGGCCCCGTCAGTATAGTAATGATGCAAGTTTTCCGATCGGGGTCCTGCATTCTAATAGCGGTGTTTTGACCCCGTCTGTAGTAATTTAATTTTGCTCAGCTTTATTTTTTGGTATGAAAATGCTGCTTACCCGCCGTTTGCATCTCTAGAGTGATATTAATCTGAGCCAGTATGTTCTCGCTTTTTTCAACAGATTTTATTGCTAACAAGTGGAGTGTATATAAAAAAACTCACCCAGACTCGCGACGCCAGTCCTTATAATAATTTACTGATGCGGAGGACAAAAGCACAGGGCAGTAGAGCACTCACTAGAGCAGTGTGTGTGCAATGCACAATAGATTAAATGAGCATTAAAAAACGAATATTACAAGCCCACAACTGAAATTTAACAATGAAAGCACCTGAATATGACTGCCAATGAGGGTGTCTAATACTCTTCCACGACCCACGACATCTGTGCTCAAATTTCTGTCTCAACAGTCCGCCCTCTTAACTACATGAGCTTCACAACTATCTGCCTCTATCGCAGCTTCTCACTGGCATGTTTATTTTTACATAATTCTAGACAGAATTCTGAGGTGGGTCGCTGTTCATTTACTCATTTTGCTTTGTGTCGTGAGAGAGTTGACACACAGGCACACTTCAGAAGCAAAACTTCAATATTGAATGGGCAGGTTTCTCCTATCTATTCATGGCTCCATCAAAATTCGCATATTGTTGGCTCAATCTACTCTAATAAATTTAGAGATGGAATCTCCTGACTGCGCATGTATTCGGCAGGAAAATCTGCATTCATTCTATTATTATCAAGGTAATATCAAGGTAAAAATTAGTAATACGTTGGTTAGGCAAGGCAGTGAGACTCGACTACTGCATTTTTACTGTGACTATGATGCGCTCAACGCTATAATTATCTCAGATAGGCTGTGCGTTTTGCCATAAAATTTTCTCATCCGAAAGGATTAAGCTAAATTAGCCGAACTCAAATGTGTTCCCGTGAGAATGTTGTCGTGCAAGGTGTGCCATTCTATTTAGAGCTCGTGGGACAAATGGGCGTGGTCTGAAACGATGAAAGCCTGCTTGCTATTGTTGCAGAGTTGCTGGGCTGCATTTATGACCTGACATGCATAATTTATTGCAGTAAGTTGACTAATTAGCTACCTGAACGTTTGATCTGCTTAAATTTTAGCCACGTGCTCGTTAGGTTGCGTCACAGGCCAAGGTTTCTTCTGGGTAGATTTAACAGCCCCTGAATCTCCACCTAAAACCTAAAACAGACAATCTTGCTAATCGAAAAATACGTAGTGACTTTTCAATTAACTTCCATTCTCCTATTGCTATCAACTTTTTGAACGCGTCTCAACTTTCTCAACTTTTTAATCCTCTTCTGTATTTCTTTTATGTCTTGCCTTCCGTATAAATGCTTAATAATTCATTGCTTTCTTTGAGAAGCTGATGAGTACTAAGCTTACTAAGAGTAGACAGCTTTGAAAAGAATAACGTATAGGTATATGTTGTGACTACTACTACTACTACTACTAAACTTACTACTTACTACTACTACTACTACTACTACTACTACTACTACTACTACTACTACTACTACTACTACTACTACTACTACTACTACTACTACTACTACTACTACTACTACTACTACTACTACTACTACTACTACTACTACTACTACTACTACTACTACTAGTATTATTATCAATTATATATAAATTATATTATTATCATTATTATTTTTATTATTATTATTACTACTATTTCTATTCACTCACTCACAATGATACCTAGTGCTTATATTTGTGATGAATTTCATGAATTTTATCTGACTACTTTAAGTAAATTGACAAAAGAAAAATCCACAATAAAGCAGACTGGCTCCTTCGGGGCAGAAGAGATGCTAGGCTACAAAAAACAGGAAAAGTTGAAAACGTAGGCTGTCATACGAGCGCAATCCAGCGAATAGTCCTTACACATTCCGACAGCAATATGGTGGCTAAGTAAATAAAGCACTTATCAGTCATGGGCGGGGACACTGGGCAAATATGTGCTTGATAAAATTCATTGCACGTCGCCATCAGTGCTGAATTTGTGTTCTTCGGAAGGTTGGGTTTTACGTGTGCGCCTGTCGACAGACATTTTGTTAGAATTTGCCTTTCCCAGCAAACGATGCAACGATAGCGGAGGGTGAGAGGGGTGGAGATGAAAAGAGGTCACACAAGGAGAGGTGCGGCGTTGGATGTGGCTCGTGTCATTTTAGTTTTCCTTTTCCTGGTAGCTCTTGGTTAGCGGAAGAAGCGTATCGTATATAATTTAAGAAGAGTGACGAGAGAAGCTGGGCGCCATCGCACCGCTGAGGAATTAATGCTCAAAGTTGCATTAGCTGCAAAGAACAGAACTGTACAGTTCAGGTAATAAATTATGTCAGAAATCGAAAGCAGTTTCAGAAGCGCCGGACAAATTCGGTCGTTGCTGTGCTTTCTGTTAGTCAGCATCTCAGCAGGCATCGCCTACAACGCATCCTACGTGTTTTTATCGAGCATGACGACAACTCTGGAGCGGCGCTTTGGTTTCGATTCAGAGGACACGGGGCGAATCATAGTGGCGAATGATATTGGCTTCGCTGCAACTGTGACGCTAGTTAGTTTCTATGGCAACCGAGGTCACAGGCCTCGCATTTTGGGCCTGGGCGCAGTTGTTATGGGTCTGTCCACGGCTGCCTACGCACTTCCATATTTTATCTACGGCCCGAAGTACTCGAACGCCGAGATTGCACGCTATTTGACTCTCACGGATCAACAGCTCGGCTGGAAGAACGACAGCGAGCAGCTGAAAGCATTAGCTGCTGAAAACAACGACCTATTGTGCCGTGGAAAAATCCTCGATTTGAACTCAACAGGCATGTTCAACAAATCCTCAGAGTCAAACAAGTATCCGAGGTTGGGTTCAACAACATCGGAATCATCCGCGACCAATCAAGTTGAAGCCCGCAAAGTAGTCTTTGCCATCTTTATGATTGTCGGGATCGTTCAGGGCGCCGCTTCTGCCCCCTCTTGGTCAGTGCTATTCACAATGGTCGAGGACTCAGCCACCCCGTCTCGGTCGCCAATCTACATCGGCCTGGTCATCACTGCTCGATCAATATCACCAATGCTGGGCTATTACTTGATCGGGCAGTTTTTAGCACTGCACGAATCATTTGGCGAATCTGGTCTGCGTGAATCCGACAGCATGTGGATTGGCAACTGGTGGCTGGGGTTTCTCAGTCTCGGCCTGCTTACCAGCCTGCTTGGCTTTCCCATGCTGCTGTTTCCCCGCCAACTTGAAGACGCGTTCTGCTGCTCGGAAAGACCGGATGAGCAGAAAGACGATCCCTGTGATGCTGAAGACGATCCGGACGCCTCTCATCCTGAGACTCCGCTAAACGAGGCAAATATAGTGCGCCGTATGAGTCGCCACAGGTCGTGCGAATCGCAGCCGCGCGGGGCCGGGAATTGCGCAAAATTCCTTCACAGTCTTCGCGACTTGTCACTCGCCGTGAAGCGCACTATGACCAATGCGATCCTCATGCTGGTCATGCTGTCCTGCGTGGTCAGTTTGCTCGGTTCAGGTCTCGAAGTGTTGTTTATTGTCAAGTACTACGAGAACTACTTTAACGTATTGCCCTCGGCAGCAGGACAGTACGTTGGCATCACCTATGCGCTGCCAACCGCACTGGCAACACTAGCTGGAGGCTACTTGGTGTCGCGCTTGCAGCTTGACGTGGTTGGAATGATGCGACTCATCTGTGGTATCTTTCTGGTGACCACCGTACTGAATTCGCCAGCATTCTTTCTGGACTGTCCCTCCGAAAGGATCAATACGGACGTGTAAGATTACATATTTTCATCTCGATTATTTGTGCTATCGATTTGTCAATGCATTTCAATGCCATCGTTCAGAAAACACCGAACAAGATGTGCACTCAGATATATTCACATGCTAAAATATCAAGGTATTGTGCTGGATGTATCCATCCAAAGTTACCAATGCATCGCTGTAGATGTGTAACGTAATCACGCTAGATTTTTCAATCATGCAGGGTACTGGTTCCCACTACCTGTACACGTAAGAATGATCCCAGGTACGTTAAAGGAAAGTTAGTGAAATCATCGAGTCTAGAACTTTGATCCTATGGCTCATTTCATATATCCATGTGTATTTATAAAAAAGGCAACATTAACCGTTCGTTGATTCGTACATCGGCATTCATTTTTGCCAAAAAGTGCAAAACGGCTTTATTTCCATAAAGCTCGTAAGACGATAACCGCCGTCACAGCCTCACAGAAACAATGGACAGCAACGTCAGTAGCGTCTCCGACTGCGCTGCAAAGTGCAGATGCGATGCCACTCTCTTGAACAATCTGCCAGTGTGCGGAGCTGATGGAAACTTATACATGTCACCGTGTCATGCTGGGTGTACAGGGACAATGTCTGTAGCAGTTGCTGAGAACGGGACACACCAGGTACAAATTCTTTTGTTATTATCGAAGATCTGTTTCTGCTAATCAATTGCTTTTATTAAGTAATTACTCATTATAACTTATTTCCGATGCCAGCCTACGGAGATGGTGTTTAGCAACTGCAACTGTTTAGAACAGGCATTTGTAAACTACAGTTTAACGGACTCCGCTGAACAAGGCCTTGTCAGCAGCACTGCACTGGCAGGCAGTTGCTACGGTGTATGCGACATGGTCTATGCCTTCTCCGTGCTGAAATTCATCGCACATTTTGTTGACGGCCTGTCGTATGTGTCATGGTTCTTACTAGTGATGAGGTGCGCATGTTGCAAAAATTTGATGCTGTGGCATTTATTAGGCAATAATCAAAAGAGGAACCGTACGATTTTTAGAGTGACAGACTCAAAGGACGACGAGGCCATGGGTGTCGGGATTATCTCGCTGTTCTTCAGTCTTGCCGGTAACATATTAGTAATACTTAATTGCATTGCTGAGATATTTTCAACTAAACTATAGGAATAGAAGGCTCCATACATACAACCCTATCGATATTTTTTTACTTTATGGATAAACTTTTGTGAAAAAAGCACAGTACGAGGGTAATGCAAAAACTCATAAAAAGCTGTCCTAAGCTTTATTTTCTTCTTATTTTCTTAAGTCTCCATGACAAACATCAATGTCCCATGCCGTACGCTAGTTATTCAACGCTTCGAAATCATTATTCAAGGCTATTAAACATACATTCATGAGACAATGTTTCTGTGCATATAGTTTTGGGGGTAGACAATGATTAATTCTTCACGAGTGGCGAAGCCATATACCAAAACCATATGCACAACCTACCATTGTTTCTCAATGGTCCGTGCATCATTGGTAGATTGTCTATATGGTTTTGGAGGTATAGACAATGAATATTTTTTCACAAATGACTAAAACTAAGCAATAACATGCACCCCAGATGCATGTTAATGAGTAGTGAAATGCTTGAACCCATCGGGTACTTGAAAATTTTTGAGACTTACACCATATTGTGCAAGTCTTCCATATTGAGACTTGCCTATGGCTATGGCTTAGAGGGTCCCAGGAATTAATGTCCCTAAATGTCGAGTGGAACCCACTGGATTCGCCAGCGCAATTGATGTCTGGGCGCATCATTGATTGTCAGAGTTACAACCAACTGGTTAGAAATTTCGCATTCATTTTTCTTAACAATCGCGCTCACAAACAAAGTTTTGTCCTGTACGATGTGACAACAGCAGGTTGTTGTGTCGATCGCTACTCTATGCGTGTGCGTAATTGTGTGTACACCTCTTAGCTATCGATCGCAGTACAATATACGAGCGTATGATACATAAGTTAGAGCGTGGAGAGTTTGAGAGCTTGAGAGTTTCGCCTACAAACTTGCAGACTGACTGGCTTATTCATTCTACAACACAGGTGACTTGCCTAAGCACAAGTACCCTTTAACAAGGACCCGCTAGAACCTAGAACCGCAAATATTCTGGCCCGTCCTCAGCCCCATTCTGTGTCTAAAATCGCCTAGGCTTCCGATGAAGAACAAGAATCAAATTGAATTGAACAAAAGCACTTGAAAGCACTTGATGACCTTTCAGCCTCCATCATGGGCGGCTTCTGCGGTCGTATTTATGAATCCGCGTGCCTGGTAGCCACCAGCGGCTCAGCTGGAGAACGCAACTGCCTGCTGTACGACAGGACGCGACTTCGGATTCTGTTTAACGGCATCCCCATGCTGGCCAGGCTGCCTTACTTCGCCCTGCTGCTGGCCGCCTATCTGCTAGTTAAACGCCGCTTCGGCAACACGACCGGAAATTGTGCTGAGCAGCCGAGTGAAAATGCAGAGGAAAATTGTCAACTGGGTGACGTCAGCTCCAAATTGCCTGACAACAAATCTGAGCAGGATGACGTTGAAACCGCTGCTGTAGCTGGTGCAGAAGAAATGTAGCTCTAAATTTTAGGAGAAAATCAATCACAAGGATAATAACATCTGAGATTTGCGTCCGAACGTCGGCTTAGGGTATTTTTGACCGACTAACTTTTTAAGTAAGATAACAAACTTGGCCCCAAGTAAAAGCTACTTTTTTCTACTACGAGCTATAGCTAAAAGTCTGTTTTTAAAGCAATTAGCAGTGAAGTGGCATATATTGCATTCCAATTTTATTTTTTCTTTTATAAACCAGCTGTTCTACTCGAAGCATCTGAATATAGTTTCGACTGCAAAAGCACATGTAGTCACTAAGCAAAACACCCAAAACTGACTAAGATATTTCAGAAGTGGAACTAGAAATAACTCTCAGGCAAATGAATGTGAACTGATTTTGCTTTTTGATACACAAGGTTCATTGTGATTTACTTACTTAACGATGTCCATAAAAAAGACAACGGTAGCTCGTGAACTAATCACCCAATCAAAAGTATAAAAACCGCGCCATTTTTTCAATAAAATTTTACGTTTTCTTAATAATATTTTTATATATTAGAAATGCATTATATATTTATTCTCCCACGATTATTTTTTATATCGACTGTACGACTCTTCAAGTTTCAATCCATCATACCATCTTCACGCCCCATGCAGCCTTGGAACGTAGTGCTATTTGAAGTGAAAACTGAAATGCCATGGACTTTTTACCTTCATACGCTTAAAAATGTTTATGCCCTCAGTTTTGAATTAGCAAGTAAAATTTTAATTAATTAATTTATTCATATTAAAGCCCGTTGAGCTGCATTATGATTTCAACTGCAAATTCGGCATTCTGTCTTATGCTCGGTAGTCTGCTTTAGTCATGCGGAATTAGAAATGGGACATCCAAAGCTAAAGCCTATTAGAATAAAGATAGATACATACTAGTTATTGAGTAGTCTCTGAGATACATATTTTTAAACGAGTTGATTAGCATCAGTGCTACAAGTCTGATAAGTGATAACTGAGCACAGACTTCTGGGACAGGTGAACAACCAATAAATAAAAATCACTGGTCGCCAATAATTCATCAGTCCTGATATTCTCAGTTTTACAATAAATACTGATGCAAGCAGTCACTTGGCAGATAAGTGGCAAACCAGTGAGTTTTAGATCTTCAAATGTGTTTTTCTGCTCAAACGAAGGGGCTGCACAAAATCCCTGTCGTCCTCGAAGAACTTAACCTGTTGTTATATGTTTGTTACTTTTGTTTTTTAGCTTACATATACATGGCAATGAGGTTATAACAGTTGTTACTATACTGCTCATGACTTTGCGCACGCACCGTTATGAACAAATTAAATTACAAGGATAGCGCAGCATTCATCTGCAGCGTCAAAACTACGACTCAAAGCTTTCAAAGGCTATCTTGAGCTCGAATTTTACATTCAACTTTGCGTTAAAAAAATCGCTGCTATTTATCAGCTTCACAACGTTAGTAGTGCAAGCGCATTTATTTTCGCTTTCATAGAGAACTGCCGATTCGCCATTCTGTGTATATTCTGTGGTATCTGCAGGGCAAAGCCGCTTTCATAAATTCGTATGCTGGCTCTCAATCTTTTTACACAGTCTATGGCAATATATTGCATGTTGGTGGCGACTTCAAGTTTGTCTCTCAATCACGTTTTTCGCTCAGAAATTTGCTCCTATGGCCCAAACTATCTTTGTTCTGTAGGCTTTCAACTTTGAATGTTCAGTTTCTAGCTGATCATGGCAAAGGAGCTATTATGAACTACACCTTGCAATAGTTGTCAGTCGGCAAAACTAATGAGGCTGCATGCAGTTATTGCAATTTCAGCATTTCTAACGGGCTTCAGTGCTGGTGAGTAACTTGAGTTTACAAGATTAGCTATATATATACATTACTCATGTTTTCAGCATATGAGTCATGACTACTCCGCGACGTTCGGTAGCAGTTAAGGTACTTTATCCAATCTGAAGTATTTGAAGTTGTACTTCATCAATCTGAATAAAATCAACGTTGGGTAAACAGGTAACGGCTTAATATAAACAGTTAGTGCTTCCAGCAACAAAAGCAATAAAAACACGAACTCACTGCGAGAAGGCAAAGTGAGCCGCCAGTAGAGCGCGACGGGGGTTTAAAAACACCCCTGCCACCCAAGGGGGGGGGGGCAGGCGGCGATGTACAATCAACGCGCTGGGCACTAAAGCCGGTTTGTGCACTTTCGCCGCACAAACCAGTCCACTTAACAAGTGTATAGGGGCGGTTGGCAGAGCAGCTTGCGCCACAGGCCCACAACCCAATTGGTTTGATTTAGTGGGCGGCTACATTCATTCGGGCTTGTGCACCAATAATGGTGCTAGGGGTTGTCGTACGATTCATACCCATGAGGTCCTACCCCCAAGGTCACAGAGAGTGTACATGCCTGGCGATTAGAAAGTAGGGGCTGCTGTACACCCTGTGTGAGCGTGTATGAGAACGTCTGCATACAGTATTGGAGAACTTGCATGTGCTCAGGAGGCAGGGGAATAGGCAGAATTGCCTCGACGCTGGTTGTTGGATGATGTCGTCGAAGGCGTTGCGCTGCAGGGTGCCCGCAGCCCTCCTGCGAATACTTAGTTCTTCATGCACAACTGTAGGCTATGTCGTACGTACTTTGCCATTCAATCAAAAGTACTTTATGAAATTGGTTAATTTATCAATGAAATAATAGCGCATAGTTATTTAAGTACTTTTGTATTATTGTATTTATAAGGCCTTTTAGTCGTTTGCTAATTGAATACAGCAAAGTTAAGCAGAGATGACTGCGTATAATACGCAGCTGACCTTCAAGAGAGCTCCAGATCACTCATTGTGTGATAGGGTAGCAGTTTAGTGTTCCTGGGTGTACATGCATAGTAATTTGTATCATGTACTGATCACCCATATAATGTAACTCAGGCCAAATTCAAGAAGCTCTGTTCTGCCCAGGAGAGACTATTCAGCTACGGTGTCCAAGGGGGCACCAAGTCGTGGTCAGCTACGTATTCTATGGCAGGCGCCAGAACCAGTGGCAGTGCCATCTGTACCTCAGGCAGTGGTGCACGGACCCCGACGCTGTGCATAAGATCCGACGACTCTGTCAAGGCAAACGGAGCTGCCAGGCCACCGCCGACGAGAGTTTGTTGGGGACAAAGTGCCCGCCATATACGAGCTATCTGATCATCGAGTACTACTGCTTTAAACTGATATGAATTTCATACACTCGAATTGCAACTCTCAAAACTTGTAAGGTTATTTAAATTTCCCTAAGAAACTACTGTTAGTGATGTGCTCGTAGTGATGATTCTACGAGCTAAAGTATGCAACAATTTTTCCTGAAGCTGTATTTGATATTGGCGTAAATATTATTGGATAATGAAATAAAGATATTAGATACTGTTAAAATAATATTTGAAATTAATAAAAAAAATTTGATAAAGGTATGAATACTTTTTGAAATTGATATAAAATACAATTGATAATGAAAAACTGCTCTTGCGCTTCGAGTGATGACGTACATGTAAGTTGGTTGAACTCGCCATGAAGTAAGCAGGATTAAACGTCAGTTCGGTTACAAAGCGCTCACCAGCCGTGAAAAGATTGTCACCGTTTATCAGTCACAGAAATTCCTAACTAAAGTAGGTGCACTTCAGTACGCGAGTATCGGCACTACTCACGCCATAGGCCGAAGCCTTCGATTGGTTCAGCAATAGACTCAAGCAAGGGGAGAGGCCCGCCCTTGCATCAATAAATCAGCTAAGCAGGCACCGAAGGCAGGACCCGCCGCCTCTGAAGTTTTCAGGTGCAACCTACCGTTCGGTCTCAAACCAATTTGTCAGACGTAATCTTGCTACAGCAAATTCGGCATGTCCGTCAACCAGATTTTGTAAGTGCCAATTTCACTAATGCCATTTTGACAGCTTATCTAGCACACAGATTGTCAGCCATAACACGGCTGTAAAAGCTAAACTAACGCTTTTCTCATCACCCACAGTGGTCTGAGTCTGCTCATGGCAATCGCCATCGCCGGAGCAGTCGGCGGAGTCAACAAGCGCTCCTCGTTCTCAGCCGAGCAGCCGCAGCTCTACTGCTACGAGAAGCACCCAGAAGAGGCGCGGTGCAACAAGTGCTGCGAGGAGAACTACAAGTTGTGCAAGAAGGAACTTGGCTGCGGGAAGAACGACTGGCGCTGCCAGAACCCCTGCTGGGAGTCTATGAAGTACTGCGACTACCAGTGCAAGATCTGACTGGACTGACAACTGCAAAACTGGACTTTTTAATTTAGAAGCCAAGGGTGGAGCCTGAGAGACTTGAGACAGACTAATCTGCAAAAATACTGATATACTACTTTTCTACAACTGAAACTAGCAAACAGAAAGGTACATCTTATCCTTCCCCCGCACAGCCACCCTAGTCCGCTATAGTTGATGTGGAAAACTGAGATAACCACCTTTGTTAGTCACCCCAGCGCCGAGCTGTGCGAATTCTGGCACAGCTGTCCCAAACCTGACAATTTAAAAGCGCAGCATCGCAATATTGAATAGAGTTCTCTGTTGTCTCTGGCTTAATTTTTTCAACGCATCAAAAACAAAACTGCAACATCTGCTGGAGCAGTGTACTGGATAAAATCTACAAAAATGACCGGTAGATCAATGGACAGTGTTTAAATCACAAAGTCCAGGAAGAATTTCAGTTTGGGACAACATTTAGGCGAGTTTCGATATGAATGCAAATTACGCTCGTAAAAACCGTGTGACAAGCTCACTGTAGTTCTGTGAAAATTCCATGAAGGGGCTATAGCCTAGTGGTTAGAGCGTCTCTCGACCCACTCGGAACAATTTGTGTCCTTGAGTAAGACACTTAACTCTGCATTGCTTCAGTTCACCCAGCTGTAAAATGGGTACCAGAATTAGCTGGGGTAATAGTACCTTAGGTACATTAATACCCATGCTTTAAGGGCGTTAATGGGAAAATCATAGGGCGCCGTTATTATGCCAAATGTCTATGGCACAATAATAGTAATACCCATGCTTTGCGGGCGTTAATGAGAAATCCTCGGGCGCCTAACGGCGCCCTCTGTGTCATTTTAGACATTTTTGTCCTTGACAAAGTGGGACAAAATTAGCGGGCAGTTAATGACATTACGTGCCCGCTAATTTGCATTAAAGTAAGTTTGGCATAGATAATCGGGGGTTTAATGTCATTAACTGCCCGCTAATTTGCATTAAAGTAAGTTTGACTCCTGCAAGCGGGCTTAAATGTAGTCTATGGCATTAAAAGGCAAGAATAGTGCCCAGCGGGCACAAAGGTCATGGTACAATTGAGGGTGTGTGTGGCGACCCCCAGTCCTTGGACTGAACAGCCGTACACAGCCTTCAGATACAGCTGAGGCTGAGCTGTTGGTTGCACATCTGGCCATTAGGGCAGGTGTAATCAATTATTATATTATTATTTTGAGCTTATGCATACTGAATGCTAAAGAGCTACAATATTTTAGGGTAACTGGCTCAACCACGGTACATGTACACGGAGGGCATACAGGCATCAATGATTATGAAAATGGCAGCGAACAATTTCGAAAACAATTTTAGGCAGCAAACAGAACTTGAAATGCCAGCAAAAATGAAACAAGTTTAAACCAACAAAAGTTTAAGATCAATCAAATCGTTTTCTCGTTTTCTTCAACTCCCAAGTGAATGTGAAGGAGAGGTTTTTTTCAGTTTTATATTTGTGCTAAGTTAAAATCATTTTTCACATACACTAAAAAGTAAATAACACCTTCGCACTAACTTTATCCATCGCAGCATCTTAGCGGTCTGATCAAGTTAAAATACGATTGTAATGAACAGATATTAACAAGGTTACACATAAAATCAGGGGAAATAGTTTCGCTCGCAGAAAATCAACTGCTGCTCTAAAGAATTCATCACCCGGAATTCTGATAAAATTACAAGCTAAGCAGGTAGGTGAATGCTAAAATCCGTTTTAGATAAACAAAACAATATTGAGGCTTAACTGGATCTCAATTATTATTTAGGATAGAAAGAGAAGGTCATGTTGACTTGGAAGAAAATTGAATAATAAGTTAAGAGACAGGGCTTACTGAATGATAATAATAACAAGATTGCAGTTACCAGCTAACAGCCACCACAGCTAGAAAATCACTTCTTTCTCTTCTGTCCAGCCTTTCTAGTCTGTACATTACTAACTCTGCCAGATTTATTCTTGACGCTTTTCCCGGTGCAAATTTTCTTGTCCTGCTGCTTCTGGCAGCGCCGCTCACGGAGCCGGCCCGACCACACGGTGGCTTCTACTGGGGCGCTGCCCTGCTTACTTGCTTGCTTCCTTGAAGCAAGTATCAGCTCTTCCTTGTGCTGCTGCTGCAGCTGCTTCAGTTTCTGCTTATTTGGCCATCGTTTTCGCTTGACCTTTCGCTGTTTTGCCCTGCCAGCTGGCGGAGCATCGCTGAACTGTCGGCAGCTGCGAATGACTTCCAGAGCTGCACCAGTTGAATTCAACAGTCGGCATCGTCGTTTGAAGTTCAATTTGTGCAGATAGTTGTGAGAATCCGCCACCTCCAGCACCCAGGCTTCCATCCGCTGAGCCATCTGCGCCTCCTCCTCCGGTGTGGACGGCTGGTAGCCGTGCCGGCGCCAGTAGCGCAGCCGGTTTGCCAGCTTTTTCACCTGCGATCGACTGGTGCCCTCGGGCAGAAGCTGGCGAGCCATGGCTCGAAGCTGGTCGAGCTCGACTCGGAAGCTGCTGCTACTAGCCGCCTGCTGCTGGTATAGCGGTATGAAGGCCTCGCCAATTTGAGCTGCTGGGCGGCGGTCGGCCGAAGCTGCTGCTGGGGTGTCACAGTTCGCAGCCTGTTGGTCCGGTATGGATTCTGCGGGTTCTGAGCGCGAGTTTTGACAAGCTGACAACAGCTCTGTATGCTTGAGAAATACATTGAGTGGCTTGGCTAGCAGTTTAACATGTCACATATATAATCATAGCTGATGTGACCACTGCTGTTTGGGATAAAGACAGGCTAAGGTAGCTACCTATTTTTCTAGGGGCACTGTCCCAAAGGAAGGCGAACAAAGATCTACTGATAAAGCCTTATATAGAATGTCAGCAAGGCCGAAAATTTGAAGCCAGTGTTGAGCTCCTAACCGCCCCGTCCGGTCACAAATACGTCTGTATGTGCCTGGAACTTCAGGCTAAATTGGTGTACACAGGCTCAAGCTCTATTTTAACTCAGAAAGACGAGTACAAACAAACAGAAAACACATGCAACTAAGCCATAAATACATACGTAATAGAACTGCCGGTGATAAGAATGGGTGGTTTGGAAGTTTAAAAACAAGCTAAACCCGGGTACTGTGGAGCAAGACTCGGACGCGTTCACCGCTGAGCTGCCCTCCCACGGTATAGACTAGCAGCCTGTACTATTCTGGTAGGACAGGTCGAAGAAATCTTTGAACCTTTTAGCTACCTGTACTGTCCTTTCAGTTGACAACAATTAATTGGCACTTTAAGCATGGCTTAATTAATGGAACTGAAGATAAAGGAGGGAAACTAGATCTGAATCAAGGCGGTATAATCTAAATATACTAAATCTTCCTTCCTCTTATCTTCTATATACTAAAGCTGACGTCGTGGTCCGGTGGTAGGGTGGGCCGGTGGGCCGGGTTTGTCGACGATCTCCTCCTAGGATTCTTGCAACTCAACTTTCAAACCGGTACCAAAACATGTCAAATGTCCCGACGATGCTACAATTTAAAATTCATTTTCAAATTTCAATTTTAAGTGCTTCAAAAAAGCAGAAAACAGCACAAACCAGACAGCCAGATGTCTATATATCGCATTCCATGGACTTCCCATCCCACTTGACGCTATTTTGTATGGTTGCGCCACAACTTTTCTCCTATCTCTGCAGTGTATTTCATTTCAGCTGGGGGAGGGTCGCCGGCACTTGAGAATTGGCGGCCTACTTGCTCAGTGTTAAAAAGGGGTGGAGGTGCACACTGCGCGAGAATGGATGGCTTGATTTTTCAACTCATCACAGAGTGTACATTGCGCTCTGCAAGTAAGAAACGGGAAAACTTGCACCTTAATTTCTGCTTTTAATTTTCAAGCTACAGAAAAGTGAATCACACCGTTGGAAAGAGTTTGAAAAACTGAACAGAATGGTATAATTTTCTGTTCCGAAATCTCAACTGCATCAGAGCAATTTGTCATAGAAAATTTCTTGATTTCAATTGTGAAAACGTTAAGTGGCTGGGGAGGGGTTTCATTAATTTCAATTCTGACTGTGCAATGCACAAGCCTAGACTCTCCCTGTGCATTTGGGGGAGGTGCATGGGCTATAGACTGTACTGTAGATCTTTACTGTACGCTTGCAAGTAACAAGGCCGGCATAAATGAATAAATTCGGCTAAATGCAGTGTACATTTGTGAGAACCGGGCTGCGACAGCGATGGCGCAATGCATATGCATCAACGGGGGCAGGCGATCGTTTCAGTAGCTCAATTTCGCTGGCCCAAGAGCTAGGGTTAGGGTTACGATATGGAGTTCTGCAGATTCAACATTCCAACCATGGGATTCCGGGGATTTCAATTCAGCGGATTTCTCCTCCAACGGAGGAGTTCCACTCGTCTTAATACTAAAGTTGGTGCGTTGTTTGTCTGTTTGTGTGATACACATCTCCTCCTAGACGACTTGCAAGTCAGCGTTGAAACTTATATGGGAAAACTGCAAATTTTCCGAGGATGGCAGTGGGCTATTTAAATTTTTTATTTTCAAATTTTAAGATCCCTAAAAAAGCAGAAATCGTAGAACAATAGGGGAATATGAACATCTTGCGTAATTTGCAATGATTGCGCCACAACAGCCGGCCTATCTGTGCAGTGTATTCTTTCAACTGAAGGGGTGTAAGCTGGGCCGGTTGACATCAATTTTTAGCGATTGCGCCACAACTGTGTGCACTGAGAACTTAACCAAACCCCCCTGTGTTGAGGGTGCTGGGGCGGCAGTGGAATTCAATGAATAAACTTGCAAGCCTTTTTAGCAGGCAGTGCACGTATGCGTACACTCGATAGTTCAATGCTTTAAATTGGGATATTTCAAACGCCAACTGTTCCTCGAGTTTTGAACTCTGAGAGAAGAGACTTATATTGCTGGAAAGATCTTTCAATGCTGACTTCGAGGATATAAGTTGTTTGCTTTAAATATGAAAGCAAAAAGCAAAGCAAAAGCAAAGACGATATTTCAATACTTTTAACTCTCTGCAAAGATTGTACTCATTTTACGGGTTCAATGGGGGTTCGACCGACACCCCAACAGTTAGGGGGGGGGTTGAATTTCTAACCTTCACTGCGTATTGGAAGGGGTCGGTCGCTGTGTATTGGAGGGTTGATTTAGATTGCGCAATTTTTTTTCCTAATTTTACCGAGACTGATACTGAATGACTATGAAATTGGTTGCGCATTCAACTGATTCAATTGGTTCAATTTTTTTATCGGCGCCTTTCAACACGCTGCTGTGTGTAGCTCTAACCATAACCCTAACCCTAACCCTAACCATTGAATCCTTGGAGTTTATTCCCTTTGACGGAGAAAATTTCGATTGAATCCAGTTTCACGGAGGGAATTTCAATGGTTTTCAGTTTCTTGGAGAGGATTTCTGTCTTGCGGAGAGGATTTCGATGGTTTTCAGTTTCCCGGAGACGATTTCTGTTTCGTGGAGAGAATTTTGATGTATTTCTGTTTTACGGAGACAATTTTGATGGATTTTAGTTTCACGCAGAGGATTTCCTTGGAGTTCAGTTTCACGGAGAGGATTTCTGTTTCGCGGAGAGGATTTCCATGGTGTTCAGTTTTGCGGTGAGGAGTTGGATGATGGGATTCAGTTGGTGGATTTCAGGGAATGGAATTCCGGTGATGGGAGTTCTTCCCCTTTCTCCTCCAGCGGAGGAGTTGGCCTCGTATATACTAAAAATGAAAATCTTGCTTGTTTGTTTGTTTGTACGCAATCGATTAGAGAAAAAATGGCTGGACCGATTTTCATGAGACTTGCACTGTTCGATCAGAAATTTTCCGGTGACGGTACATGCATCTTGGCTAAGAAATTGCTCCATGTTAAAGTGATTAAATATTCGAAAAACATGCTTTTTTGCAAAGGTCAAGCAAACTTTTCGACTTGAAATGCATTGTAAGAATGCTAGAGAAAAAACTGACTGGTTGAATTCTGATTCTGAAATAGATTGCATCATAACTGAATTGTAACTCCGACTTGAATTGAAAATGCAGTGTGGAAGCGTAGCACCAGACTTGATTTAAATTGCGTAACCATATTGTTAACTGATACTGACTGACTGAGAAACTGATTATGTCATAACTGCTTCGTGTGATTTACTCTATGCTTGGATTTTAAAGTGTTGAATTATATAAGTGCAAAATTTGATGTTATCAAAACGATGAGAGCTAGCCTAGAGGTGAACAAACTGAACTGCCAAATGCAGCGACGATGGTTCGAATTTTCATAGAGTATAATTTTTTTAATTAAAGCTTTTCAACGTCAGGAAAACTAAAAGACTTTTTAAAAAGAAGCGTCATGTAAAAAATCATAGAAGTGTCATGTAAACAATCATAGAAGCGCCATGTAAAAAATCGTAAAAGCGTTATATAAAAATCATAGAAGCGTAATGTAAAAAATCATAGAAGCGTCATGTAAACAATCATAGAAGCGTCATGTATACAATCATAGAAGCGTCATGTAAACAATCATAGAAGCGTCATGTAAAAAATCATAGAAGCGTCATGAAAAAATCATAGAAGCGTCATGTAAAAAATCATAGAAGCGTCATGTAAACAATCATAGAATCGCCATGTAAAAATCGTAAAAGCGTTATATAAAAATCATGGAAGTGTAATGTAAAAAAATCATAGAAGCGTCATGTAAACAATCATAGAAGCGTCATGTAAAAAATCATAGAAGCGTCATGAAAAAATCATAGAAGCGTCATGTAAACAATCATAGAAGCGTCATGCAAACAATCATAGAAGCGTCATGTAAAAGTCAAAAAAGCGTCATAAAAAATCATAGAAGCGTCATGAAAAAATCATGGAAGCGTCATGAAAAAATAATAAAAGCGTCATGTAATAATCATAGAAGCGTCATGCAAAAATCATAGAAGCGTCATGAAAAAATCATAGAAGCGTCATGTAAAAATCATAGAAGCGTCATGCAAACAATCATAGTAGCGTCATGTAAAAATCATAGAAGCGTCATGCAAACAATCATAGTAGCGTCATTTAAAAAATCATAGAAGCGTCATGTAAACAATCATAGAAGCGTCATGTAAAAGTCAAAATAGCGTCATAAAAAATCATAGAAGCGTCATAAAAAATCATAGAAGCGTCATGAAAAAATCATGGAAGCGTCATGAAAAAATATTAAAAGCGTCATGTAATAATCATAGAAGCGTCATGCAAAAATCATAGAAGCGTCATGAAAAAATCATAGAAGCGTCATGTAAAAATCATAGAAGCGTCATGCAAACAATCATAGAAGCGTCATGTAAACAATCATAGAAGCGTCATGTAAACAATCATAGAGCGTCATGTAAAAAATCATAGAAGCGTCATGTAAACAATCATAGAAGCGTCATGTAAACAATCATAGAAGCGTCATGAAAACAATCATAGAAGCGCCATGTAAAAAATCATAGAAGCGTCATGTAAACAATCATAGAAGCGTCATGTAAACAATCATAGAAACGTCATATAAAAATCATAGAAGCGTCAAGAAAAAATCATAGAAGCCTCATTTAAAACTAATGAAAGTGTCATTTAAAAAATTAAGAAGCGTCACGGTAGAATAAAAGAAACGTCATGTAAAAATTAAATGCAACTATAATGCTGTGCTGGGGAGAAAAACTGAGACGTAAAGGCTCTCAGAGAATAACTGAGATTACGGGGGGGGGGGTTTCTGAGATGTCAAAGCAAAAGTCAGAAGCTACTTCAAAGTTCATGTACTTTACTCCATTTTTTTATTGCATTCTTTGTTGGCTCGTCACGGGGGGGCTGATAGCTGATGCGCTGATAGAAGAAAAGTCATGTAAAAAATAAAAGTAGCACTATGTATACATAAAAGAAAAGTCATGTCGAAGTTAAAAGATTCATTTGGGAATTGCTACGATGTCAAAGCTTGGTGGAAATCGTTATAGTGCTGTGATTCTTAAAGAAAGAATCACCAAAATGTCAAGGCTTAGGGGAGAAGAATTGCTGAGATTTCAAGGCTTTAGGTTGGGTTAAAGTTAGGTTTAGGTCAGGTGTGGGTTGAGGGTTATATTTTATCGGGTTTCAAGGTTAACAGGGGATTTTTTAGATTTCAAGGTTTATGGGGGCCATTGCTGACATGTCAAGGCTTACGGGGGGAATAGCTGAGATGTCAAGGCTCACGGGGGTATAAATGATATTTCAAGGCTAAAGTCAGAAGCTACATGTAGTTTAATGAAAACTTTTTATTACATTTTTTGTTGGCTCCTCAGGGCTCACTGATAGAAAAAGCATAATGTAAAAAATAAAAGAAGCTTCATGTCGAATTTAAGAGATTCATTTGGGAATCCCTACGATGTCGAGGCTTGCAGGGAATCGCTATAACGCTGTAGTAGTGCTATAATGACTCAGAATTACTGAAATTTCAATGCTTTAGGGTTAGGTTAGGGTTAGGGTTAGGGTTAGGCTAGGGTTAGGGTTAGGGTTAGGCTAGGGTTAGGGTTAGGGTTAGGCTAGGGTTAGGGTTAGAAGGTTGACAGATTTTTTTAGACTTCAAGGCTTATTTGGGGCATCGCTGAGATGTCAAGGGGGGGAGTTGATTTGTTAAAGCTTGTGGGGGGAATTACTGACATTTCAAGGCTTACAAGGGACTTCTGAGGTATATTGCAAAGAGATGCTACATGTAGTTTATTACAAAACTTGTACTGTATTTTTGGCTCCCTAACGCTAAGATACTAAGCTAAAAAATAATACTAGCTCTTCACAAACTTATGCAGATGTCAGGCTGTAGGGTTAGTGTTAGGGTTGGTATTAGGGTTTAGGTTTAGGGTTAGGTTCAGGGTTATTGCGTTAAGATTCGGGTTAGGGTTAGGGTTAGGGTAGCTTATAACTTGGCTCATTTAGCTTATTAAAAATGTTTATCATGGAAGCATCATGCAAAAATAATGGAAGCGTCATGCAAAAACAATGGAAGCGTCATGCCAAAAATCATAGAAGCATCGATCATGCAAAAACTCATGGACAAAATATTGAATTTAGGGTTTTGGTTAGGGTTAGAATTTTGACAGGAGATTTTTTAAGATTTCAAGGCTACATGTAGCTTATTAAAAATACGTGTATTGCATTTCTTTGGCTCCCCAACGGGGGGCGTAGATTGCTAGTTTTCTTCTATTTGCCAATGTCTTATTGGTGAGCGCGGATGCTAAAAAGCAAGCCGAGTCAACTGCACAATGGGCGAAGAAGGCAGGTAGACAAGGAAAATCAAAGCGAAAGTTTGCCAAAAAAGAGAAAAATCCAATAGCATGTCAACCACAATCAGGTACTGATCTTTCTAGTAAAGAACAAAAAAGGCAGCAGATAGAAATGGCATACAAACATTAAAAGGCAGTCTTACCATCATAGTTGCTCCTGTCAAGGTAGTTTCCGGTTTCGGTACCAGCGGAAGTGCCAGAGGAAGCAGCAGCGGCAGCGGCAGCAGAAGTCTGCGACCGGTGACTGTTGGGCGAGAATTTATCAGTCAGATCGTAGCGACAAACCAGTTGGGAGTGAAAGGAGCCGACGCACTTGTTTAGCGAGCCAGCAGGCTGAGAGCATTGCTGCGGGATGGAGACAGATACAATATACCCGCTATTCCACTCGATAAGTTGTTGGAAAATTTAAATGGCATTAAATATTGTCAATAGACAGAGTCACAGTATCCAAGGTGTTTCAGCATTTTCAAAAGTATCTCACTAAGCCTGTACGTCTTGTCAATCTTACCATGTTTGCTTGATAACGGAAGTTAAAGGTAGCGAAGAGCTTCCCTCCCCGGGAAGTGGAGAATTGTAGAGGCGACAGATGCGGTAACTGCAGTAAAATTCGGAGGATAGCATCGTAAAACGATGCGCTACCTCCACCGATGCATCGCTGGCGTACCTATTCTCTGAGTTGAGTAACTTTTGGAACTGACTATTCAGCACGATGGCTCTTCTGTTATGTTGCACTGTTCCGCATTGTGTTGCATTATCAAGATAGATGCTTGATGTGTGTGCTTTTAAAATTCAGGACTAAAGTAACTGCTCACAGGACCAAATTGAGTGGGAAATGCTACATAAAGACTGCGATGTGCTCTGAAACTGTCTTTGCCAATATTTTACTTTGCACACCGAAACGAGGAGAATAGTTTTGTACCATAGATTTTCAGTTGACCAATGGCTTCTCAGCAAAAGTACATAAGCCAGTATGACGTCTTAACCATTGTTGGTTCTGGATGCACAGACACTATAACACCAATTTTGATGTAGCCTTTAGCTAACTCGGTAATTTCTTAAGTGCTCCAGTTGAGCAGCTCTCAATATCACTTTTATTGATTGTGGCCTTAGAACGAGGCACCGCTCATTCAAGTTGTACTGTAATTCTAGTGGCGGTCAAGCCATAGATAAAAGTCTATATCAAATTAATACATCTAACACTCCTTCCCGATAGTTTCTGCAACTGTCCGAGTTCACTCCAGTTCACGCGCAATCCGGGCTTCCTAAAGTTGAGTAGTTCAGTCTGTCGGGTGCCTTCCGCGTGCGCTGGCAGCGATGACCTCTTTCAGGTTGTCCAGGCTCTTCTATCGGGTTACTTGTGTTCTGGTCAGCAACACCTTGCTGTGAGCTCTCCTGAGGCTCGCTAGTTTCAACGGGAATCCTTGGCTTTGTCTGCTCCAGATGATATCGGCCGTGTTTTCCGTCTTCCAATTGTACGCCCACAATTTTCTTACCTTCTCTAGCAACGATTTCACCGGGCTTCCATTTCTCGGTTTCGTTCCTGTATGTCTTTACCCACACCGGTTCTTTGGCCAAGGTCAACGTTGCCGTCCGAAGCAGATGTCCTCGCATTAACTCTGCAGGTGCCCTTCCTGTCGTGGAGTGACGGGAGTTCCTGTACTGTAGAAGGAAGCGGTCGACACTGGTTTGTAGATCGTCTTCGCCTCCTGATGCCGCCACATGGTTCTTTATGTCTCTCACAAACCTTTCCGCAAGGCCGTTTGATCGTGGGTGGTACGGAGGCGTGAGCACGTGTCTGCATCCGTTTCCTTTGAGCCAGCCCTCCATCTCCACTGAAGTGAATTGTGGACCATTGTCAGTAACCAATGTTGCGGGAACACCTTCTTGCGAGAACGTTCTTCGGAAACGTCGGATAGTTTCTGCCGATGTAGTTGACTGCGTAACATGTAATTCTGCCCATTTGCTGTAGGCATCGACTATTACGAGCAGGTACTTGTTGCCCTTAAACGGTCCAGCGTAGTCTGCGTGCACACGGCACCACTTTTCGCTTTCCTCTGGCCAAGATGCCCATTGGATTGATGCTCCATGGTCTTTATTTGTCTGACAAGCGACGCATTGCTTGGTATGCCTAGTGACATCAGCGTCTATTCCCGGCCACCATACGCATTGTCTGGCGATGGATTTCATCTTGTCCGCGCCTATGTGGCCGTCGTGCAATAGTTGAAGAACTCTTTGTCGCTCCTCCTCCGGGATCAGCAGGCGTATTCCTCTGTAAAGAAGACCGTTCTCGATCACCAGTTCGTCACGAGTTCGAGCGTATGTTGGTAGCTCCTTGATTCCTCGGGCTGTCCAGCCATGCTTGACGAGCGCAAACAGTCGTCGCATTTCCTGATCAAGCATTGACGTGCGCCTAAGCCGCTGCTTGTCAACTGGTATATCAAGTAGACTGTCCTGAATCGAGTTGACGTCGAATTGTTCGCTCTCCGCGGCACTATTATTCAATCGAGATAGGGCATCAGCGACAGGGATCTCCTCGGAACGCTTATACTCGATGACGTAACCATACTCCATGAGTGTGATCGCCCATCGCTGTAGCCTAGCAGCAGCAACCGTAGACAAGGCCTTTCCCGGGTTGAACAAAAATTTCAGTGGTTGATGGTCCGTCCTGAGCACGAACTTGCGTCCTAGCAGATATTTGTGGAGGCGTTTAACCGCCCAGACTATGGCTAGCGCCTCTCTTTCGATCTGTGCATAATTTCTCTCAGCCTGTGTCAACGTCTTGGAGATAAATAGAACAGGACCGGACGACTGCTCCAACACGGCTCCCAGTCCCACCGGTGATGCATCAGTCGTAAGTATAACATTGTCAGCTGGATCGAATGACTTTAGAAGTCCGGCGTTGAGCAATCTTTCCTTGATTGTGTTAAATGCCTTCTGTTCTTGCCTTCCCCAGGTCCATCGCACACCTGACCTGGTTAGATTGGTCAATGACTCTTTTAACGTAGCCAAGTTAGGAATGCACCGTCCATAGAAATCGACCATTCCCAAGAATGCCTGTAGTTGTTTGAGGTCGCTTGGCTCTTTTAATCCGGCAATGGCTTCCACTTTCTCCTTTAGAGGGCAAGTTCCATCTGCACTGATCTCGTAGCCCAGGAATCGTATTGACGACTTGTTTAGTACAGACTTGTCAGCATTTATGCGAAGTCCATTGTTTTCCAGGATTCTCATTACGGTGTTGAGCCTTTCGTCGTGATCAGTCTGACTTTCGCCCCAGATGAGGATATCGTCCTGGTAGGATATCACGCCGTCGAGGTTTAGCAGGAGTTTATCCATATGTGACTGGAAGATAGCGGGTGCTTGTTTTACTCCAAAAGCCCATGCGGTTGGACGAAACAGGCCAAAGGGAGTGCTCCAAGTTTGTATCTGACTTGTCTCGGCGTCGACTGGTACCTGCAAGTATGCATTTGTGAGATCTAGCGTGGAGAATTTCCGGGCTCGACCCAATCTGGACATCACTTCATCTATCGATGGCGTTGTCGATACCATGTCTTTCAAGACTGGGTTCAGTGTTATCTTATAGTCGCCACAAATCCTGATACTTCCAGATTGCTTTCTGACACACACTATAGGCGTGGCCCATTCGCTCGATTGCACTTTCTCCAACTGTCCTTCAGATTCCATTCTTCGTAGCTCGTTCTTTACGTCTTCTTGAATACCATATGGAATCGGTCTTGGCTTGCAGAAAACAGGTTTTGCGCCTGGCCTGATCGATAGTGACGCCTTCACGGTGTCGACTGGAGACATGCGACTTGATTGCCTTTCTTCTGTGGCGTCAGCATTACCACCTTGGGTTATGGCGACATAAAGCTCCGGCTCCAGCTCTGCAATCCAGTCCAAACCATATATGGGCTCCACATCTCTGTGGTCTACGACAAACAATGGCAGGTTTGCTACTGCGCCGCCACGCTCTACTCTGACAGTAACTTCTCCTAAAACACGCACCGGATCTCCTTGGTATGCTGTAAATCGTCGGGCCGTCGGTCTTAAATTGGATTTTAACGGAAGGCCTTGATACACCTTTAGAGGTACAAATGATGAGACGGATCCCGTGTCCATAATCATATGAAGATTGGCCCCATTGACCAGCTGAAGCCTTGTTATCCTGCGCCTGCTGGGCTCCTCACAGCTGCCATTTACGGAGAAGATGCTGTCCTGTGCTCCTACAGGTCCTGAAGAATCTTTCTGCGGTTCGATCGCTCTCACCTTGACAGTCTGTCTTGACCCTTGAGCAGGTCTTGATGTATTAGACTTACACACAGCTTTCAGATGGCCAGTCTTTCCGCAATTCAGGCAGGTCTTTGAACGGTGCTGGCAGACGTCCTTGCGGTGTCCATCCTTGCCACAGCAGAAACATTTTGTTTGGTCGCGATGGCTTTGTTGATTCCACTTGCCGTACCCGGTTGGCTGCCACGCTTTGCGATCGTTCTGTCGATCCGCAAACGCGGTCGATCCGCCCTCTTGACCGATAAAATTTCGCTGCTGCTCATCTGTTTTTCACCACGCGCTACGGCTTCGCATGCGCTTGCCACGGACGTCACCCTCTCCCAGGTGAGATCTGCGAGTTTTTCACTTAGCAGTTTCCTCACGATGTCTTTGTTCAACAAGCCAAACACAAACTGGTCGCGCAACCTGTCGTTTAGGTCCGTGAATTCACAGTTGTCCGCGGCTTGTCGAAGTCTCCTAGCATAGGCCGACGTGTCTTCTCCGCTTTCCTGCTTCATGTGGTGGAAAGCGTATCTATAGGCCAGTCCCGACTTCGATGCTTTCGTTTCGTTTGTTAGTAGCGTCTTCAGCTGATCGAAGGTCTTTTCCTCTGGCTTTGCTGGCAGTGAAGCGTCAGCCAGAAGGTTGAACGCCTTCTTTCCCAGTTGTGCTATGAACGCATACTTCAGCACGTCGTCGTTCCACTTGTTGACTTTGGCTATAGCCTCGAATCGCTGTAGCCATCTGCTGACCTCGGCAGGCACGTCTGTCTCCGGGGGTTCGATTGGAATCGTCGCCATCCTCGTCACCAGTGTTGGTTCTGGATGCACAGACACTATAACACCAATTTTGATGTAGCCTTTAGCTAACTCGGTAATTTCTTAAGTGCTCCAGTTGAGCAGCTCTCAATATCACTTTTATTGATTGTGGCCTTAGAACGAGGCACCGCTCATTCAAGTTGTACTGTAATGCTAGTGGCGGTCAAGCCATAGATAAAAGTCTATATCAAATTATTACATCTAACAACCATAATCACTCAGTTCATTATTTTTGCCGTACCATTAGAAGTACGAGTTCGTAGAAAAAACCACGGCTATGCCAAGTAATTGTTAAAGTAGCAGGAAAAATGACCCCAGGAACTTTGATGAAAGCTATAAAATTTGATTTCCGGAGAGCATAGTCAAGGTCGGTGCTTAGATTTCCCAAGGACAGAATCCGATTTGTGAACTTTTTATCATTCAGTCATGCGCAGAAGCGAGTCGCATGGATAAAAAGGGTATATGCTAGATGTGTAAACAGTAAGGCAGTAAAATGCGCTTCCAATAGAAAAAGACGGCGGTTGAATTTCTTTTTATCCCCACATTTTCCGAGACCTCGTGTCGGTTTTATCGCACAAATTCAGTTGAGAAGCATGCCGGAGGACCAGCGGCTCCTCAACTCTTGGGAATTCAGTTTTAAGGAGATGGGCTGATAACGGCTAGTATCCTTCCGTTCAGAATGCTTAGCTATGAAACAAATATGAGCAAACCGCTAGGCATCGAGACTGTGCGAGCAAGCCACAGCATAGGCTAAGACAACCTTGAGTAACAAGACTCGATTTATAAAGTGCCAATCAGGCCGAAGTTTAAAGCCGTTTTCTCACTTCGAGGCCGGTTGCGGTCAAAACTTTGTCTTTGTAAATGCACCAGAAAGCTTTGTCAGAGAAAGTCCCTGACTGATGCAATGTACAAAAATCGGCTTTTGGCCTAACTGGCACTTTATCTGGCGCTCTCAGTACTCTGACTTAAACTGTACTTAATTTTAGACCGCAACTTACCTGTTTACAGCACCCAAGAACGTTGAGATGTTTAACAGTATCTTTCAGCTTTGTTTTTTAAGAAATGCTTAATTTTGCATACTTCCAGTCGAATGCATTTGGAAGCACGTCCTTATCTGTTTTGTAATCTAGCTACGAAGCAAATTTATTGCTAAAAATTATTACTCCCCTGACAGTTAAAAATATCCCCTTGTCCGTTGTTTTATCGGATGAAGCCCCCGCCTAAGAACTGATATTCGCTGCCGCATCCGAGGGGCGTTAGGCGGGGTCGTAAAACTCCACAAACTAGCGGTTAAGCCATGGCGATGAATTCTGCCTCTTTGTTAACAAAACTGAGATCAACGCAGCATTATCCGCAACCAAACTCAAAGGATTCGTTCAAGCGAGGCTTAAATAACGACTAAAAAGCGATTTACGATTTAGTGGCTTTATCAGTAAAGCAGCAATTTTTTGTTAGTCCATTAACTGCACGCGCAAATGAGCTGCGCGACGATAATAAGAGCTACAAACTGGTTTTCACGAGTCAATGGAATCAGGTGCGGAAAATTGACTGCAAGCACTGGAATGTTAATTGTTGTGGCCTTGAAAATCTCGCGACTGATTTAGGATTTTAAAGTACCCAAGTACGCTGCGACTGATAAGAATCCCATCGATTTCGTATCAAAGATACCATCCCACTTAACTAAGGGAATCCCGCACTGCTGTATAAGAATCGAAATTATGTGCAACCATTTGAGAAGTAAATTTGAATTGTCTGAAACAGTCAGAAAATTAGAAAATTAAGTTGCAAGTTCAAATGTTTATGGGCTGAATGAAAATATGGGCTTCAAAAGGCGGATCGGTAATTAGCACTCTAATTGGTTCAAGTGCTGCTATTTAAAAAATTATCTCGCTTTTAATTAAATGTGCTAAACTAGCTCCAGGGTAAAAAACATCCTCGCTAAGGATTCTAATTCTCGCGTTTGAACATGAAATTAGAGACGGCCAGTACTGGCAAGTTGCTAAGAACACCTTTCTCTCTTCGCTTTCCTGCATATGCTTTGCAGCTCTTGACTAAAATCTCACCGCATGTAGACTGCTTCAGCCGCCCTGAACACCATGCGCGAAGCTTTCTGGGACTGAGCAGAGAAGTGAGAGCTGGGGAATTGAAGAAGAAGAAGCGACAGGAAATTGGAGCTCTCTCTCATTTCTTCATTTTCCATTTCCTTCGCGGCAGCCAGGGCACCTTTTGCCTCATTATCCCTACACTTAAATCCCCAGCGCAGACAGGGAAAAATAGGGAATATCCTCTCATCTCAAAGGGGATATACCAGCCAATTTCTGATCCCCTGGTGGAACTTAGCTGGCCAAATCCCAAATCCCACCCGTGTACAACAGCTCGGATGCAGGGATTTGTTGGGCAGCTGGCAGCTAAGTCGCCGCTGCAGATCCCTGAGATTATCTTCCCAGCGCTAAGGAAAAGTAGGAAAGCAAATTAATTAAAACGCTTGCTGTCGGATGGAGCAGACAGGTTGGGATCAATTACCATAGCAGTTTTTTAAACTTGTTCAAACTGACAGACAGATTTATCTTCTACCCAATTGCTAAATGTGTTATTATCCCTTAAGTCGAACTATTTATGACTTTTAGCATAGAATTCACAATACATCAACATTCGCAAGAAGGCTGTGGAAGTCTTTGGAGACATCATCCCGCTACCAGCGGTTAGACAATTCTGTTTATTCTGCCGACTCTTGAGCACATACGAGTAAAAGCGTGCCGATACTGCACGCAGATGCGCACTCGTACACACGCTTACACAGGGTATACAGGTGCCTTGACTTTCTAATTTTTAGACATGTACACTCTTTGTGCCTTGGAGGAGTGTGAGTCGCACGACACGCGTTTACCACTGAGCTGCACTGCTCTGCATTGTTTATGTAAAGTTTTAGAAAATTTAAGTACAATGGATGTAATTATTTACATACTTTGATATCAAGTTCCCTACATCATTTTAAATAAAAGCGTACTTTAAAACAGTGCCTAATATACAGTAATTAAGATCCCTACAGTTCTTGCTTCTATGAGAAGTAAATAGCAAGTAATTTAGTTATCAGGGGTCTACAACTATAAGCAGAAATGAATTTAGCACACGGGAATTTTCTATAGGCTACTTATTTATAGGCAAGAACCGTGTACGAAGACAAGGCTGCATAATAGAAAGCACAAGCGTGAATGCATGTATCGCAAAGCCGTGCATCACATCGCTTACTGTTACTCGCTTAGACTCTTTATCTATAGGAAAAAAGCCTACCGTAAAATCGTCTGAGATACACGGAAAGTGCAAGACTAAACTACAGAACTGGGGAGAGAGAAAGAGAGAGAGAGAGATGGAGAAGCAGCCTGTCAATTTCGCTTAAGTTTTTAGGCGCCGGCCTGGTAAAAAGTCACAAGTAGAAGCAGAAGCAGCACCAGCCTCGCTTTGGAGGCTTAAACTAAACGTATAAGCATGTAAGCTTTCATTTTTATCCGGGATAGTTATTAACAGTAGGAATACCAAGCCATTTTCCGCTCGAGGGGAGGGGGGACAATCCACATTGGTAGTTTGTCCTGTTAAGGCAGTCAAGAGTTTCAACCAGTTTGAACCCTATTTAAAGCATTGAGAAAAATCATTGTTAAATATCTACGCCAATTCATTTTTCGATTTTTAACGAGAAAATTTGTGTACGTACACAACGTGGGAAAGGGCCTGTCAACTTAAGCTCATAAAATGGAGCCCGAGTAACCTATGCGCACAAATGATATTTCATTCTGCTCACAGCGACACCAGGAAGCTGGATTTAGCAAAAAAAACTACAAAAGTTGGACCTGGGATAGGAGAAACAAGCAAGGGGACAATTAGGGACTATTATGTAAACTTAAGCTCATAAGGTGAAATCCATAATTGAGACTGCATTTCAGCAATCAAACTATGAGCCTTGATATCTCAGAAATTCTCCAATGAGCTTTGAAATCTGAGCGATTCCCCATGAGCCTTGACATCTCAGAAATTCCCTCGTGAGCCTTGATGCCTTTAAGGTTTTTCCTCAGTTCCTTACTTTTAGCCATAAACAATCGAGAGTGAAACGGGGAACTGTCTAAATAGTGGCTGCTTGGATCGACAGCCAAGACTTATATAGGTTGATTTGCATGTTGTCTAACTAAAATTGAAAATATTATGCCTAAAAAATAAGCTACTAAGCTATGAATAAAAACGGTTTTAAATATGTACGTAGAATTTACTGTTTCCATGCTGGATTCGGTTACTCTATGTTTCAGATTTGTAATGAATTATTACAGATCAGATCTAAACAGTCCTATCTGTGAGTCCCCAACGCACAGCAGTCTCTGAGGTCTTGTATTCATCTGAATCCAATCAAAAGGCTGGGAATTGGGATGACTGTATAGCGAGGAGAGGCAGCCCTCGGGCGGTCTAAACACTCCCATGGGAAGACGCAAATAGCATACATGTATAAGTGTATGAGTAGTGTGCTAGTGGCTAAATCGACGTCTCATTTTTGCGCCGCCATCTCTCGCCCTCTCGAACAAGCAGCCCAACCATCTCTTTGATTGCGTTTCCTGTTTTTTCTATCTACCGCCTCTTGACGCTATTTCTCCTAACACACGCACGCACACATACAATACTTTCCTACTGCTACATATTTCTAATGTATCTATCTATAACCCAAGGATTTACTGTACTCATGCATGTGAGACTGCCAGATAAGCAGTTTCACTTTTGTTTGCCAAGCAAAACAGCTGACTTTAGGACGCCTATTTCAGGGCGTACAAAAATAAATCCCGCTCTGGCCATAGACTATATGCATATATATACACTGGGCAGCATTTAAAATGCAACTGTTCTAACTAGAAGAACAATCAACTAACTCAGAAGAGTCAAAGCGCATAGTCTATGGTTCATATCGAGCTTGAGAAACATGAGTAGCCTCCTCTCACAAGTAACGGGCGTTGACTCGACGTGGCATTCCCAGAACAAGGCGTCGGAAAAAATCCTGGGGAATTTGTTGCCATGCGATAGCAATAGTGCTTCGCAGGTCAGCGACTGTCTGTGGCGGATTCCGCCATACACTCCGCTTGATAAAGTCCCATGTTCACTTGAGTTCATATCAGGGGATCTGAAGGCCACTAGAGTACGCAGGTGCAGCTAGTCCTTGAGTTCGCTGACAGCTGCAGTATGCCGTTTGCGACGCTACCGAAGTGGTTGTTAACAAAAGGGAGCAGATGCATCTGCAGCAAACGAGCGTACTCATCGCTATTCCCGTTTGCGTCTAAGAAAACCAACTGGGTCTTGTCTCGTATTGAAATTCTGCCCACCTGTGTACGCAGGGTCCCTGCCGATCGCAGCTTTGCACGTGCTGCTGCAGAATCTCTTGCCGTGGCTCACGCTAGACGCGAATTCGAGCATTCGACCACCACTGCAAGAAAGACAAAACTGACGCTCATCTGTAATGATAATGCGCTGCCACTGTCCTTGCCGACAGTGCGCCCGCTGCATGACCCGCAGTTCCCTATTAACGACATGTGCAGCGCTCAGACGCGGCCTCCTCTCCGCATTTTTCTTGACCTCAATCCTGTAGCTTCTCTGGCTTCTCTCTGCCATATCAATCACAGAAGCGTGGCAGGCAGTGTGGGGTTTCCACGCACTATTCTCATCAGGCGTCGATTTGCCCTCGCTGTTGTACTGAAAAGTTGGTGAAGCACCGTAACTTTTCTTAATTGAGCCACGCTTCCAGTGACCTCTGCTTTATTTTGCAGCAGACGTAAAACTATTGAAGGTGACTTCCCGAAGTGGTTCGCAACTGTTCGAAGAGTACAACCTACTTTTAACATTTCAACTGCTCGCAATCTTTCCGTGTCTGTCATCTGTTGAACCATTTTCTCTATCTATCTGAATAACATATCTATCATATCATAGGCAGTCCTTAGTCAACGCCCTGTTACTTTCGACAGGAGGCTATAAGCGTTTCTTTTCGCCTGGTTAAAACCATAGACTAAGCGTTTTCAGGATTCTGAGCGAATAGATCTATCTTCTAGACATTTGCTCGAAACCAATCAACTACGAGCGAAATATGTGATGCGAAGACCAGAGAAAAGACAGTGGGCATTGGCCTACTTGCCTCATTGTCAAGGCTGCATCATGAAAGGAATTCTCAAAAAATCGATAGCATCACTTCCAAAACTTCGTGCTTGAAACCACAGCCCTCCTGCGAATATGTATTTATAACTATGCATTTTGACGACAACAAAGGCATATGTCTAACTACTGCTTTTTAAAAACCCAAATTTTGCGACCCAGTTTGCTTAATCTTGAAGATAAAAAATCAATCGATTGAAGTGACTGACAGTCAGTTAGGGAGAATGAAAGATGAAAGGAAGCAGGAGCTTTAAAATATTAATGAATACCCGGCTATTCGCACAAGAGGAACACAAAAGCCAAATCTGACAATTGCGCCAGCTCGCCTGAAATTCAAAATTTTAAAGAGCACTTAGACAAATTGGATGGGATGGTTGGCGGCCTTCCTGATATGGAACGAAAATTCACTAAGAAATATTAAAATGCACCTTATGTTGATGTTGGAAAGCTCGATTCACACAGGGTAAAATTATATACAATGCAATTCCAGCATGTCTGTATAGTGTATACCTAGACAAGGATTTTGAAATATTGGATTTTAATGCAGAACAAGTGAACCACAAGCAAGAATCGTGCACTCACATGTACCGAGTGACCCCGTCTGGCACAGTTGCAGCAGTAGGCAAACGGACTGACTTGTCCCACAATGCTATCAAAGCAAGTACTGTCGCAGTCGTTCAACAAATCCATTGTGGATTCTCCTTGCCGTTTTTCATTGCCATCGGATTCATTGCCGACTGTCGGATTCGATGTCTGTTGATGTTGCTGGGACTGCACTGGCGGACATCCTGGCAACACCTAGTAAAAATGAGCGAATATGCGATTCTGCATAGTCAATCTAATAATAGCAAGCAGCAGATGAGGTGAAGCACAAAAAATGCATTTGCGTAATTGTATTATCATGTACTCTAAGCTAATTAGTACTAGGTTCTTTACCTGCACAGCCAACAGTAAGACGACGATAGTTAAATTAGCAACTGTCGAAGTGAAAGATGTCAAGGCAAAAAAGAGTGCTCAATATGGTTCAAGTGCGCAATCAAGCATAATATGGCGCTATCTGACTACTTTTGCAGCCCACTGTTTCTGACGCTGAATTCGATTTAGCTACTTCGATACTCAGATTTTTACGCTACGTTAAACTTACAAGTGTCGCTGAACATAGTATAGGCACATAGCAGTAAATGTCTTGAGCTACTTCTCATAAATGTCTTGAGCTGTTTCATCAAACTCGAAATTTTACATTGTGGAAAGTTATAATCGTTTATAAAGTCGAAACTTTACATCGTAAAAAACGTCTTGCCAGTCACTTTCACAAGCTCATCACTTGAACTTTTTCGACTTTGTGAAGTCGTTTGGCATTCTAGGCATGGGCGTAAAAAACCTCGATGCCGAATGGCCAAATTCGATAAGCTAATTGGCATCACAAAAATAAAATAGTGTAAGATTCTACTTTGGCTAACATCTAATATATGACCCCTTGACCTGCCTTAACCTCCCCATTGCAGTTAAGCAATAGTTTCAAATAGCAGGGGGCAGCTAGTGCCAGGGGGACAGCTGCTTCTTCTTTCCAACATCCCTATTCCGTTTTATCCCAACTTTTTAACTCCCGAGTTTCTGAAAAGGGATATTTTCAAAGCCATGAAAAGGACATTTAAATTAGTTTAGAAATTAGACACGGCAATGGTATATGTGCCTCAATGACACTATGCTATAGCATCTGTATACAACGAAAAGCTTCGCATTAAGTATCAATCCCATTAGTTTCAGTTTATTAAAACAAATGGATAAGCGAAATCTAAACTGTTACAATATTAGTCGTCGAACGTGACTGACTGTCTAACTTCGAAAAAAACTTTCCAACTCGATGAAGGAATAAGCCGAGCTAAAACTTGGCAGTTTTCACACGTTCTTATACTTCCATCTGGGAACATAAAACTCTACGAGTACTATACTCTCCGTAAAGCGGCCTGTCCAATTAAGCCACACGTACGTCCCAATCAAAACAGATCCTATCCCAGCAACGTGACAAATTTTCCAAAAAATTTTAAGAGATGGACATACCCTGGGTACTAATGAGACTTAGGTGGGTTAATATTGCATTTATCTTATTTCTATTATTTTTATTATTATTTAAGTTTATCAAAAAATCTAGTAATTCTTCCCATTAAAAGTATGAAAATGTGTTAGAAACTCTAAGCAGCTCAGGGAGCTTTTTCAAAAATAAACAGTAAAAGTCTAGTGAAAGGTAGAGGATTAAACAAAGACCGCCCGAAATTATTCCGACAATTGTATCTTACAAGCCAGAAGTGACTTATCTAAATGATAAGCCTTACTAATATTAAATAATTTAATAATTGTCTTGCTGCAGTGCTAATAACAACATGCATATTACACTACTAATGCTAATATGCAAGTAGCGCCTCAAGAATTTCACTATAATTGCACGAAAAATAATACGAAAGAAGCATCAAGACTTACAGTTGAATGATACTGTCGCCAGATGTCGGGGCATTGCTGCAATGATTGAAAGGGGGAGCACATGATATAAGTAAAACTAATAAGAAATCTATACTGTTATAAAGCCTTACTAAACTTATAGTAACTATTGAATAGATTGGCCACTCAGGCACATTTGCTTGGCATAGAGTGTAGCAGTTTCTTTACTTGCAGTCCAGTAGTATGGTAGAATGCGCAAGCTTTAAATTTGTTGCAATTAACTAGATGGAGCTACATTAGCTGCATGTAGTTCATACAAAAATATTTCTCTGTTGATCGTCAACGGGGGGGGGGAATCAGACCCGCGTGTCCCAGATGATCAGACACCAGCATAGCCATAGAATCACGCTGCCATCTCGTGAATATTCTGGGATGAATTAATGAATTACGGCATAGGGAACAGTTCTGCTGTACTCAACCCTCTGTAACTCACATCTTTCCAATGTCCGAGAGCGCCACATCGATTGCACGCTGTCCGAGTTAGCAGGCCGAACCGATGACAGGCTTCTACGCCGTGTCCGGAGGTCAAGCAGAGTGGACACAGTCTGGCCGGACAGCTGGTTTTTGCATGACCCTCGCAGCCGCATAGGATACAAACTGGACCGGCACGGGAGCACTGCTCGCTTAGATGGCCGCGTTTTAAGCACACACTGCACTCGACCTGCATTGGATCAATAGGCTGCTGCTGGACTGCGGCAGCTAAAGCTGGGCTAATTACGCGTTGCTGTTGCAGTCGCCTTGGCAACAGATCTTCCGGATCGACACGCCAAAGATCTGCAATAAAGCATGCATTTTAGTTAAGTTGGTTAGCCAGTTCACAAGGCGGGCACCGGCGCAAATCAAGGCGACAGTCGATCCGCAGTCAGCGAGGGGCCAAGCCGTCATGCTCTGAGCATGCACACGCACTCATAAGCAAGCACTCAGTGAGGCTCAGGCACGCTGAAGTCGATGCAGTATTGATTTTGAAACCATACGCATAAAAGATGGGTGTCTCAAACAAGAAGTGGTGCTTATTTACTTGCAAATTAAAGAGGATACATAGCAGCACTTTTGTGCATGACCTTGAAATCAAAGTTGACGGGCATGCAAGCTGAGATATTGATGGACTAAAAGTCAATACATTTATTTTAAGCATTTCTTGTATATGGTTAACAATCATGATCCTCTCCTCTGAATCCTCTCCCCTTTTCCTATTATCTTGTGTTCTCTATTCTACCCTCTATGCAGTACCAAATACACAGAAGAAAAACAACTTAATGCGCTTCTTATTCAGTTTGACAACACTGGCCCGGAGACATAAGTTGAATCATTCATTTGACCCTTAAAGTATAAATGTTGGTCCCAACAGCTATGCAGATAAAATAGGAGGTAGGCTAAAATATGAAAGCGTGTACATTTTATACTTACCTTTATCCGGTCGCATATCGACCAAAAACTCGGCCAAATCTCGCCTGTGCACCCGATTGAAAGCTGGCGCATGATGGGCCGTTGCCTTGACGCCCAGAGTAACACTATCATCATCGTTATCGCCATCAACGGCAAGGACACTAACGTCAGTCTCATTTTCAAGCCTGCGCTCATCTTTAATAATAGAGGCCGCCAATTGATCATTGATAGATTGCAGAAAACGCATTTCGCGACTAGTGCTAGCTATAGCAGGTGGATCTGCAGGAATTGTTGCATTTGCAGCACTACTTTCTTCGCTGCCTGCAAGCTGCTTCAGTTGTTCAATAACTCTACGCTTTGCGCTGCCAATCATACCTCCAATGCTGCTGTCACTGTCACCATTTTGCCAACCTTTTTTACGTCTCTTACGCCTTTGACGCGAGGTAGTAGTAGGCTCTGTTTCAGCCGGTTCAGCTGTTTCAGGAACATCAGCAACATGAGAGGTGCTATTAACTGCTGCATCAGAGTTTAACACAGATGAACTGCAACTGTCAGTTACTGTGGCTTCTGCAACTTCATCAATGCCACCAGTGTCAATGCAAATGCCAGTGCGGTCAACAAAGAATGGCAATTGCGGATTGAGCTGCTCAGTTGATTTCTTGTGTGCATTGCGATTGAAATTCTTTGTTAAATTAATACCTTTTAAGCCAGGCTTGACCTCTCGCGGTGTGTTTGTGTCCATGATGTCCAGGTTTAATAGTCTGAAACGTGACGAATAAAAATGAGCTATAAAAATATCTGCTAAAATACCTTTCAACAAATAAATGAAGCTGCAATCCAGCCATAAGGACAGTAAAACAAACTTTACTAAATTATTAGTTACCAACAACAAAAAACTACCAAATGGATATAAAAACTGTCTATTTTCTTTGAATTACAGTCATTGAATTAATTAAACTACAGTCTTAATAGAACAATATTCATACATGTGCAAATAAAGTAAATATCTGGGCTCCTATTTTTTTAATATTGACCTTCATATATGTACACCAACTTAATGTTGATTAAGTGGTATTTTACAGATAGGCTTCTGTGTACATAGAAAGGCTTAAAGTTTAAGGATTTTGTGGAAGGCCTTTTTATACAATAAATAAATATTTTTGTACAACTTAAATTTGTATGCAATCTATGGTAATACTTTCCTTAAATATGCCAGAAAATTATATGCATTTTTATTTTTGTTTTAAATGACCAAATATTTAGCATACTTGTCAATAGATACAAATTTTGTGAGGATTAGGGCAACTGTTTGCTTACTTGATGTGACTCAATTTAGAGTAGATATAGGACAAATATTAAGAACATTTAGAATCAAAATCAAATTGGCAAAATATTTGGTTCAAATTAGAATCAGAAAGTTGACAATCTAAATACTAAATAGTCACTTTGATATGGCTCAAAGATTTGGAACAAGTCAAGATTGAGTACAAATATTGGTATTGTGGCTAATAAATGATGGTTTATCTATTGCTCTATTTATTACTCAATCTACTGCTTTATCCACTATTCTATATATCATTATTTTTATTGCTCTATCTATTGCTTTATCTATCACTTTAGCTACTGTTTTATTTCTTTCTCTATAATAAACTGCTCTATCTATTGCAAGGGTGGGCAACCTCTGGCTTATGGGCCAGATCTGGCTTGCAAAGACTTTTTATGTGGCCTGTGAACTTCCTTAATCTTAATTATTATAATCTAGCCTGCATCTTTATTGTAACTTCATTGTTTTCCCACAAAAGTTTTATGCACAAAAAATGGGGAACTTCTTTTCTCAATTGCCAACTATAATAATAAATTAGTAATAAGACATGAATTGACTATGTAAGTGGCTGTTTATAAACTCTAGACAAATAGCAAATCAGTTTAAACTTTTGAATAGAATAGAAATAGAGAAACTGGTGGCAAAGGAAAATGAGGTGGCGGTAGGCCAATAATATGAGTACAAATGTAGTGTAATAAATACCCAGGGGTAGATTCTGGAGAGTAAAGACCTAAGGGGCAGATTCTAGAGGGTAAAGACCTAAGGGGATAGATTCTAGAAGATAAATACCTAGGGGCGAATTCTAAAGGGTAAAGACCCAAGGGGTGGATTCTGGAGGGTAAAGACCCAGATGCTAAATAGTAGATTCTGGAAGGTAAAGACCCAGGGAGCAGATATTAGAAGGTAAAAACCTAGGATGGAGGTAGATTCTAGGAGGTAAAGACCTAAGGAGTAGATTCTAGAGGGTAAAGACCTAGGGAGCAGATTCTAGGAGATAAAGACCCAGTAGATAGATTCTAGAGGATAAAGACCCAGGGGGTAGATTGTCAGAGTCAGAGATAGGCCTAAAGACCTAGGGGATGGATTTTAGAGGGTACAAACATAGGAGGAGGCAGATTTTAGAGGATAAAGAAAATCTCATCTGGCCCTCAAATGGAAAAAGGTTGCCAACCTCTGATCTAATGCTTAGAGCCAGAGGCACTATCTTATAATACCAGTTGAAACTTGAAAATAAAATTATAAAGCAAATTGGAAGCTTGTTGATTTTATTATACTTATACTTTAAGTTACTAATATTATAAGCTTAACATTGAAATTAAATAGGCCCAATCATCGTTTTTCTTTTGGTTTTATTATCATCATTGTATATATTTACTGAGTAATAAAGTTAATATTGATAAATAGATTAGTGTAAATAGGTCTACTATAGGCCTATGCAAATTAGGCTTAATCTTGAATCTTGAACATATCAAAACTCAAAAGTATAGATCTTGGATTTCAAAAATCTTTTTTCTTATTTTCTAAATTTTTAAAGAATTTTTAACTGTTAATTAACTCGGCCTAATAACTTTTATACTAGTTTAATACCATAACTTTTTCCATTTTTTAGTTAAAAAAGACAAAAACAAATTATTTTCTGTCTATGAATGTTAAGAATTTTAGTAAGCCTCCATAGATAGGCCTAGACTAACATTAACATATAGGCCTAACTGATAGACCTAGGTGATAGACCTAGGCCTAGGACACCTAGTTTGTCATCATCCTAACCTAGGGCCTAATAAAAACCGGCAATCTTCAAGTTTCGTTCGTTTAATTATTTCCGGAATTATTTTCGCCCTCTATTCAAGGGTGGTGGGGGTGGGTGTTGGAATTATGTTAGGAATGTTAGGAAAACCTAATATGTATATGAATGCGCCTATTGACTCTATAGGGCCTATTCTATAGTCCTAAATTTTCTTAACTTAATTTTCTTTGAAATGCATGCATACATCGGCCTAAGGCCAAAGGGGCCTTCAAAGTAATGGGGCCCATTAGAGAAAAGCCGCTGTTATTCGAAGACATGAAGCTAGATGGTTCATTTGTAATTTAGGATAAATTAAGAAGTGTCCAAATTTCTGGTTTAGTTTTGCACGTCATGTGCTGTTAACGATGTATTATTGCTAAAGATTAGCATCTTTGCTACAAAGCATTCCCGATTCCCATTGTTACAAACCATTTTTGTTATAAACCAATGTTGGTGACAAAGTATGGTCTCAGATATACAACAAGTAGTATTACAAGTCATTATTACAAAACTACAGCCGCTGGCAACTTCGATATCGAAATGCAAAATGGAGTTATGAAGGTCTTTACGAAAGCATTTTCTCTGTAAATTTCTTCGTTTTTCGTTTCTTCTTTGCCAATCTCTGTAATTTCTTCGTAAAGCGAAAGCATTACGAAAGCATTTTATCTGAGGCAAAATTTAATTTTTTTTAATTTAAAACCCGAAACCCGAAAGTTCTGTGCAACCCAGAGCCTCAATTCATATCGCCGGTTTGAAAAACGGAACCGGTTCCGAAAATCCGAATCGGTTCGACGCTCTTCATATCAATGGTTCGAAAAACAAAATCAGTTTCGGAACATGGTTCTGGTTCTGGAATATGGTTCGAGAAATTTTCTCGAACCATTGTCATGTTTACACTTTAATAGTAAAATATATTTGAAATCGTTAATTTTTTATTATTGTTATATAACTATTCCGTTTTTTAATGTCATATCCAAGAGAAAACAAAGTCAAAGAATGACAAAATAAAATTGTAAAGACTGTCAAACATAAAATGGGTTCGAAGCTCCTCATTCCACACTGGTTCTGGTTCTAGAACCGATTGCCGTGAAGAGGCTCCCATTACATAGAACTCTATATGTTAAGCTGTTAAATAGCTGTTTAAAAAATGCGATTTTTTGTACAATATCTAAATTATAAAACAACTTGCCAACTACTTAAATATAAAGACTGCTTAATAACTATTACGACATTGCCTAACAAAAGAACATGTTTATCTGCTCGTTGCATAAATTTTAAATTTAAATGAATTCATAGAAACTACCAAATTCCAGAAATTGCGAAAATATAAAAAACTTTAAATTAAAATTTTAGACTATAGTGTCGGAGTTTATAATAAAGAATTGTATCGTCTGTCATGAAACCAATCTGATAAAATGGTGATTTCGTTTGCTACGTTTTGTGGAGAGTCATTGCTTCTACCATAAAAAGCCACATTAAGTTGTAGCACTCGGAACTCAGTAACTAGATAAAGAAATTCTAAGTCTTAGTCTTGGTAGGATCCTTCCAAATGATCTTTACTAATCTTTAGCTTTTCCACACTAAAATTCACAAATAAATTAAATGTATATGTTAATGCATACATTTAAGGGTAAGGACCATTTTAGCAGATTCTCAATTAAGACAGTTTTGTGCTTTGCATTGCAAAGGCAGCAAGGCCCTGGCTATGTACTAATGTATTTATTTTTATTAGGCCTAAATTGTGTTACTTGTATATCAAGTATGCACTTTTATATATATATAATATAAAAGTGTTGTAAACATAAAACATGCTTGCCATTTAAATATTAAAAAAAACTATTCAAACAAATAAACTATGACATGTTTAGTTTATTTAAGTCCATTTAATACAATAATAGGTCACACTAGGTTTTGTGTATAATATCTAGTCTAGTGTGTGTATGCACCCTAAATTTTGAAATCAAACCCTGAAATTAAAAAAGTAGAATACAATTTAAGTATGGTCTTATAACCTATTTTTCCTTTTAAGGCTTAGCCTTAAGCCTCATTTAATAAGAAAAATTATTTTCTAAGTCTAATCCTTATAATTGCAGTGTTGGGCAAGTTACTCAAAAAAAGTAACTTGCGTTACTGTAACTTAAGTTACCACTTTTTAAAAAGTAACTTACGTTAGCCTAGTAACTTTGAACAAAAACCCGGTAACTTTTAAGTTACTTCCGTTACTTACTTCCGTTACCTATGTTATTAACAAAATTTTCTGCTTTTTTTAACATTGCAAATGTGATGGAACAGCACAAATGATCGCGAAAGCCAGGAGGAAGAATACAACAACATTAATTTCAGTAACTGTATTAAATTTTAATCACTTTAGGCCCTTTCCGTAAAAAGAAGAGAAGCTGAAGGTCAGAAATGTTAAAGGCAAAACGCAATTTAATTTTTAATAACATAAGTTATAATACACAAGGACAACTTAACGTAACTTCAGTTGTCCTTGATAATACATCGCTCGTAATAAGTATCTGGCTTTACTCCACTCTACAGTCTGCTTTACTAGTATTTTTATTTATTTTCAATTATTATCATTAATATTAAATTATTGTGCAGTGCAGTGCAGTGCCAGTGGACTTTAGTGGTGTAGCCAGGGAGGCCGCCTTAACAATCGTTGGGGCGGCAACTTCACCCCACCTGCAAGACACCCCACCTGGGGGGGTGGGGTTGGGCGTGGCGGGTACCAAAAACCATGAGGCGATTTGAGTGCCTGCGGCGCTTAAATGAGTGCCTGCGGCGCTTAAATAAGTGCTTGCGGCGCTAAAATGAGTGCCTGCGGCGCTAAAAGTGGCAATAACATGAGGCATGGCCAGCCAGGCCAACCCGCCCCCCCCCAATTAAAATTCCTGGCTACGTCGATCACTGAGTGGATTTGTGGAGACTACAGATGAATTTCTTTCTTTGGTTGTTTGTTTCTAAGAACTAAACAAAATATTTTTATTAACTTAAAAACGAAAAGCAAAAATATTTTACCGAAAATAACAAAGTAAAAACATGTTTCAAGTATTTCTTTATTAATTACAGCGTAATACCGTATGATATTATTCACTTAGTTTTGAATTTAGGAATGAAAAATGCTAAAAATGTGACAACTGGCGTAATAGCTAAGCATATCAGTTTTAAATTTAAATATTGCGATTGTTGCAAAGTAACTGTAACGGACTTCCGAAATTTGAGTAACTTACCGTTACTCCGTTACCAAAATAGGAAAGTAACTTGCGTAAGGAACGCTTTACGAAAAAGTAACTTGCGTTACCATTTACAAGTTACTCGGTAACGGAAGTGCCCAACACTGTATAATTGCACCTTAAGATTGGTAAAAGGTATGATTTTTCATTTTGTCTTTAGCAAAAAACCTAAAGGCCAGAACTGTTCTATTATAGCTAAAGTCTATTATTCATTTGACATACCCCTTTCTTATGCCTGCCTGAGCACTAGAACATGCCAGTATTATACTACTAAAGACTAATTTGCACTTGACTACAATAATGGCTATTGGTTGCAACTGCAATAAGGTAAAACTGTGACCCAAGCCACATTGGGTATAGCCCATTTTGGTAAAGAAATTATGACTGGTTTTTCAGTTCCAGTTCCCAATAAGATAAAAATAACAAAAAGATAAATTTAGCAGAAAACACTTGAATGTAAAACATTTTTTTAGTCAAAACTCAGATTTAGGCCCTACCATCTAAAATCTGTGTATATATAAAAAATCAACTTCACAGACCTTACTGTTGCTTCAGTGCAGGTCTCCAATCTTGCATAGCCTGATGTTGAAACGTCAGAAACTGTACAATGTCGCATACAGGCCAAATAGTTTTACCCCCAGAACTACGAAATAGGCCTACCAAACAGTGACTGTTAACCAATTTTATTTTTGCAATTTACCATCTGAAATCTGTGTATATGTATAAAATCAGCTTTACAGACCTCACTGTTTCTTTAGTGCACATCTCCAATCTTGCATAGCGTGATGTTCAAATGTCAGAAACTGTACAATTTCATAGCTACAAGGGTTTGTAACTTTGAATTTGTGTAGCATCTGTCAGATGGAGTCGCCATCTCGCTGCATGATGGCACATCCTTGGACAGGACGCTTTTGTCAGACTGAATGCAAGGAGCAGCCCCACGGGCCGAGTGATCCAATTGTTTAGCTGTTGCTCCAGCGTGGCCATTAACATCAGCCGGGATGCTAGAATTCGTGCCACTGGATTTTGCGCGATCTGGAATTCAAGCAACTGCATTTGCTCAACTGGAAATCGCACGACCTATAATTGAAGCGCGTGACTTCTTTCTAGCGACTGGATTTCACACGACTGGATTTAAATCCAGTCGATCAAAATCCAGTTGCGCAAAATTCAGTCGCGCAAAATCCAGTCGCATGAAATTCTACGTCGCGCGAAATCTAGTCGCTTGAAGTAAGTCGCGAGAAATGATGCAGTCAAATTCAATTTTAAGTCGCCTAAAATCATCCGATTGGTGCAAAATCCTGGTGTGCAAAAGACAATTAGCGCAAAATCCAGTAGCGCGAATTCTAGCATCCCTTGAACATCCACGTCTCTGCAGCGTTGTTGAGCAACACAGTCTCATGAGCCGAGCCCTAGCTCTGACGATCGGGCAGGGCGCTTTGGACTGAAGGATGACGCAAATTGACTGGTAGGCCGTCTAGGCAAGTCCTCTCGATCTAGATCTGCATCGCTGAATTTCATCCTCAACGTTGGGCATTAGACTGTCAAGGTGAACTGCTGATAGCGCGCGAGGTTGGTCGTCTGCCCATCTGCGCCGCAGCATTACGCTGTGGTGACGGCAGACAGCCTGTCTGACCTGTCTGAAACCTCGTTTAGGAGTGCTAGACAGAGCGACACATTCTAGCTCCGTTCCTCTTCGTGCTGCTCCTGGCATGGATTGTGCAGCTTCGGAATGGACCCCCTTCAGCAGGCGATGGCTTCCTGCTGTGCAGACACATTGGTCGCCGCCACAACAAGAAGCGCCTGAGCAGTTCTGGGCTACGCCGACGACCTCACACTCCTGTCCTTAACTGTTGATGGCGCACAGCGCTAGATTAAGGTTGGTCGAGGTGGCATCAAAGTGTCGGCCTATTTGTCAACATGCTGAAAGACTGAGGCGCTGGCATATGACCATCTCAGTGAGCCGATATCCCAGCGGAGCTGACATATCACCATACAGCGATATGATGGCGTCAACTAGCTGCTGGGGACTTGACAGGTTCGTAGGACAAAATGAAGTGTTACTCTTAGCACTGAATCGAATGCCATAATAATTAAAAATCCTAAAAAATGCTGAGTAAAGGCCGAGCCTTTCACAGAGTTGTAACTACTTTAATTTCCTATTTTTCCGAGGTTCATGCTGGCGCGTACAGACTCAATTCATGTGCAATTATTTCCAGCTTGTACATTGTTTCATTTTACGAAATTGTACCTTTAAATGCATAATCACATGCAAGGGCCCGCGTCACCACGCGGGACAGGGGCTGACATCGGGACAACTGTGCGTATATCCCCCCTTGCCTGAGTGAAAGCTATGAAAAAGCGAACAAAATGAGTGTCTGTGTGGCAATAAAATTGAGTGTTAAAAACACCGCTATAAAAAATAATGTAGGAATTTTGTCACTTAGAATTCTTGACTTTGTCCCCCACCATAAAATCCATAGCGACGTGCTCACGCCCCTGATCACATGCAAGTTAAGAATTATATCTAATTGTGCAACATATTTACATGTTTAATATTTGATCAATTAGATTAGTAAGGTCTGTAGAGAAATTACAATTAATTAATGATTAATGAATTGAAGGTGCACTATTGGATTAATTTACCTATTGACTATATTAAATTATTGATAGAATTTTTATGACAATTACATATATTCTTCTGGAGAAGTAACATCATAATCTTATAAATTACATGTATCCTATCTTATACTTTTATCTCAATATTTTTATTTCACATGTAATATTCAAAACCCATGTTTTATAAGGACCTTTAACTTTTACAATTTTTTTGGCGTCAATTGAAACCATTATTTGCATTGCTATTAGTTAATTTATTAATTTACCACAATATTTTTGAGTTCAAAGTGTGCTAGGCCTTTTGGCTCTCTATGAGAATCCCACCGTTATGCCACCAAGCTGTGCTAGGCCTGTTCGCTCTGTCTTCCTAATCGTTAGCCTTTGCCTAGTTACCGATCTTATGAGCTGCCACCAAGTTGTTACAGTGGTGATTCTTCTGTCTCTAAATGATTCCACAGCTGTCACTAAAAGCTGTGCTAGCGGTGTTCCTGTACAATATGGAATCCCACCACTGGTTCCAAGTTGTCACTAAAATTGTCCTAGAGTTAAACCTCTGCCTCTCTACTTAATGTACTTTTGTATAAATGTACTACTATTGGTAGCGTAATGTACTTATCTACTTCTATTGGTAGCGTCTACTTATCTACTTCTATTGGTAGCGTCTACTTATCTACTTCTATTGGTAGCGTCTACACATGTACTGTTGTACTTTTAGCCTGAGCGGTCTACTGGCACTGTCCAACTCTACTATCTCTCAGTCCTGGGCGTTCCCTGGATCAGAGGGTCACAGCTCTATGCGTTTTTCCTGCCCTGAGGTGATCTTTCCTGCCCTGAGGCGGTTTATATCCTCTCTGAGGTTATTGCCTGAGGTGATTCTCGCTTCTAGCAGTCTAGTATTACTCTTAATATGAGGATCTTTACTCTAAGCAATTGACTAAGCCTTTGAGCAATTGTAATATTTAGAATGGACTACGTTTGCTTATTAGAAACCGAGAGGCGGCAAATGGTTGCCTCTTCAATCCTGCTCAGCACGTCTATTTATACAGAAATTCGTTACAATTTAAACAAAATGATGATCGCGGAAATATTTTTGCAAAACACAACATTTAAACAAATATATATACTTCGCGCGGAATTGAATAAAGGTTTTCTAAGAAAGGCAAACATGAAACGAGTAAAATTTAAAAGTGTTAGAGCTACTATTAATGCCTGTCTCAAAAGTAATTGCAGTTAACTTAATTGTAGTTAACTACTGTCTTTATCAAGTGTAAAAATAACAAAACATTTTTTATAAATGTCTACTAGTTTCTTTGTTTATTCATTCTGCATATTAATTTTTTATTTTTATCATATTTAGAAGAGTTCTTACTTCATATTGTTATCGTCACATTATCACACAACGATAATGATCTAGATTGAGCTGAGCTCTGAGATCGAACCATGGTTTTTTTAATATTCGCCTCTATAATAGTACTTGTTTCTACCAAAAAATATAAATTAAATAAGAAAATGTTTCAATTATATTGTATTTTATTCATTTTTTAAAACATTAATGTCAACTTCATTCATAAAGCAGTAAACATTTGTTTTAATACGCGTTGTAAGTTATTCCGTTACGGCGGGATTTTAAAGTACGATTTGGGAACTGGAACTGAAAAACCAGTCATAAAGAAATTTTGGCAAAAGACATTTTGGTAAAAGTGAATTTCTGTTTTTATAAAAAATAAATACATAAACCCTATTTTGATAAAAGAAAGTGATCAGTTTAGCAAAAAATAATAGAAAATACACTATATTATTAGGCCTAATATAGCTTTTAACAAAAAATTCATTGACCACCTTGCAAATACATATTTGAACATTGAAAACTCACAATTGAGCTTGATTATATATTTATATATTTATACGAAGTATAATGGAATGATCAAGGATAGTTCTACCAATGATCAAATTTAAGAACTTGATTGAGCACAATTTAAACAAACATAATAGTTGCTAAAGGCATGTTCACAATGTTATCAATTCATATAATCATAATTTGTATATCAAGTTTGATTTCTTATACATTGGTTATATAGTTTGGTAGCTCATTTGATATCAGTGATGGCATCCAACTTTGTGTTATATAAGTATAATTATAATGAATGGAATTAATTTTACTTAAGCTTTTAAGCATAAGTGACTTTTTTATCCCTTTTTATTAAACTCTCCCATAAACTATTTGCCAAAGTTGATCAACTACAACTAACTTTCTTGTTTAAGCCTACTCATAAAAAAGCTTTATTCTCAAATTAAAAAAATGTATGGTTTTTGACTATGAATAATCTTTTTGTTAATTGTTTATATTCAATGAATACCTTCTGATTTAAACTTAGTTGTTATAGGCTGCAGATTATTTGTCACATGCTACAAATTAGTTATTACAGACTGCAAATTAGTTGCCTCTGGCTGCAATATAAATACCTTTTGTTGGATGCTATAACTTGGTATTTGCTTCTTTTCTTTCATTTTTATTTTTTCCTCTTTTTCCTTACTTTCTTGCCTTCATTCTTTCTTCCCTTCAAGTGCATAATCTAATTGTTAAACAAAGCAAGAAATTGTAAAATTTGTTTTGTAATGCTCTGTATTATTTTACTTCTAGTGCTTGATCATTTTTAAAAAGTCTGAATAACTCTTCGCTTCTTCCCACTTCCTCAGATCTCCAAGAATTTTTTGAACAGTGAGACCTGAACTTGCCAACAGCAGAGCTAGAGAACTGGATAACTAACTCCAAAAAATATAAATACTAAGCTACTCAAAGCCATGGCCGATATCAGCAGCAGTGGCTCCGAGACCTACTCTAGCAGTAGTGGCAGCGACAGCAGCCGCAGCAGTAGCAGTCTTGGTCGCCACCGTCACCGCAGCAGGCAGCGCCGGCGTGATCGAAGTGGCAGCAGTCGCAACCAACACCGACAGCATCCGCAGCAGCACGTTGATGACATCAATGAAACTGCAGCTATTGGGGCGTCAGTTCGCAATGCCGCTTCTGCATCTGTTGTACTCCCCATGTCGGTCATTGCGCCGATGCCGTCTTCGCTTGAGGCTGGTCAATCTTCGTCTGCTGAGACCACTGCTGCCACCGGTATCTCTGTTTCCACAGCAACGGCCTGGCCTGAGTCATTAATTATTAATTGCTGTTCCTCTTCGGCCGGTTGCCAACAGATGCAGCTGCTGGAGCAGCAGTCAAAGCAGCCAACTGTAACGCCGTCTGTAGCCATTGCTGGCACTAGCGGCGGCTGCGCCGGCGGCAGCTTCCCAACTGGCCGCCCGAAATATCCTCTACCGGATGATTCGGAATACTCCAGCTACGAGTCGCTACTAGGCCAGGGCGGGGGCGGCCGCGCCTCTAAGCCGTTTTGCCGGATCTGCCATCTGCCAGGCGACGAGGCCAGCAGCGGTGGCGGCGCGGCCAGCGTCAGCGGCGCGAACAACCGGCTGCTGCTGTCGCCATGCCGCTGCTCCGGCACCCTGCAGCACGTGCACCCGGCCTGCCTAGCCAAATGGATTGAAGCCTCAGCCAGGATCCGCCGCTCCCTCGATCCGGCCGCTGAAGCCGAACGTCGCCGTCGGCATCGAGGCGGTCGCCGACGAAACGGCAGGTCGCCGCCGCGATGCGAGCTGTGTAATTATGAGTACAGGCGGCGGGCGAAATTCAGCTTGGCCGCTAACGGCGGCTGGAGAATGCCTCGGGTGTCGCGAGGAGACCGAGTGTTGCATCTCATCTTCTTGCTCTGTCTGCTAGTCATGACCGCTTGCGCTGTGATCACGGTCATGTGCTTTGTGCGCGATCGGGACCGGCCTGTTCAGCAGCAGCAGCTGGTGACTTCTGCTTCTTCCTCTTCTATTGCTTCGTCTGCTTCTGCGTCGCCTGGCGCGGCCTCGGAAGCCGCTTCAAAGCAGCAACCTCTGCCGCCGCAGCATCCGCACCAACCGCCGCCGACTCCGCTGGTTCTGACTGGCTACGAAGCCTTGACTCTTGTGTCCGGCATTCTATTCTTCTTGGCATTCTTCACGGCTATGAGCGTTCAAATTAAAAGCAGGCACACTGTGTACAAACTGATTGTGAAGTGCTATCGAATGAATATCACGTATTCGTTTTTGCCCTACGAGCGGTCTAGAGATTCTCAGTTGGCGTAGCTGTGTGTGCGCTCTCTGTGAGGCTCCTGCTTGAAAGTGTGTTGTTTTAAGTTGGGCAAGTATATGTATATTATGTATTATAGTAATAGTAGTAACACCAATGAGCTTTTGTTGATGATACGTATCAAGCATCTGCCAGGCTTTATTTGCGTTTCAATCGTGATGTTACAGAACAAGGACATTCAACCATAATAATTGCTTTTTGAGCATAGAAACAGTCGGATTCAGCCTGCCACCCACTTCGAGACAAGCTTGGTTATGAATTTGAAATAATTTGGAATTGTCTCGCGTGTATGCTGCAATGAAAACGCATATTTGTCATCCATGCGCGTGTCTAGGCGGATTTGGGGTTCGGGTTTCTCTCTTTTGAACTGATGAGATTTTCTGATCAGAATTCAGAATGAGAGCTGTGAAGAAGTATGGCCCAGTATGACATTAAGCCAGATTATGTTGGAGCGAATAGTCCGGACTCGAATTGCGTAGGAAATATTTATCGGGCAACGGGCACTGACTTGCTGGGTGGGCTGGAACATTTCAGCGAGCAGCAGTAGCCTAATGTCTTGTCGGTAAGCTGAAGCGCCTGACTGCACTGCGTACGCAGGTCACGGTTCGCAGAATTTCTGCTTGCTTTTCAGCCCTTTATAATTTCGTGCTGCCCTTTATTGGCGCCAGTTGCGCAAAATTAAACTGAATTCTCCGCTGCAAGCGATGCGGCGCTTACCCAACTGTGTGCTTTTTTGTAGATTATCTCGTTTCTCTCTTGTCAGGACTTTGGTTTTAATCAACAGTAGCTTATCTCTGTGTGAAATCAACAGATAGGCTAGCAACTGTCTGCTTTAATTCGCCTGTCTGTTCAGTCTTATCTGTGCAGTTGCGGCTCTGCTATTCTCATATTATCAAAGCTTTGGTTCTCAGTACTCAGTAGATTAAAACACCGTCTTTTCGATGGCGCCCTTTCTAGATTTGTTAAAACCTTTAGGCTAATTGAAAGATTGATTCTATTCAAATGCTGCATTCGTGTCGTTTGTTTTATTTCACCGAGGCTTGAGCAAAATTTATAGCATATTTTCTTTGCTGAGCTACAGGTATTGTTGAATAAAATGCGAATATGTTTATGCATTATTATTGCAATGCCTAATGATGCAAAGCTCATCATGTTTTTGGGGACAGTTTTATTCAACTCTTCGTTGTGTTACTCATGGACAACTAACATAGCTAACACAGAAGGCCAATGATTGCTGTAAAATGCATTAGCGAGATTGGAATTATTCATTTTAGTATTAAAATTCTCGATATCTCACCCTTGTGGACTTCCGAATTACAAACGGAGCTTAAGGTTGGTGCGAGGTTTGTTCACAAGTTTATTAATCTCGCTAATGCATTCTGCAGCATAAAGTGGCCTCCAGCAGTACATCAATCAGCGCCCGAAACTGACTACTGTGGCTCCTGTCTTATGTGCTGCTTTTCACCTTTAGGATTGAAATCTGCTGTTGAATGAGCTAGTACAAACGGATTGAAATTCTTGCAACAAATGTACTTTCAATGATTGTTTCATACTTTGCTCCACTGCTTTACATTGCCTATTATATAACTATTACTGCTTTTTACACTAAACTGGTCTTGCATGCCTACTTCTTGCAGTAGAGCTTTGCGCCTGTGCTTAGAAAAATCTATATACTTGTATTTATTACTATTGTATATATACTATATATAAAATTTCTGTTGATCAAATTAAAATGCAAGTAATTCGGCATCGTATATAACTATTTAGCTTGCAAGCTACTCAGAAGCCCATGTTTTCAGTGCTTTTGGAGTCTCATTTTTGGTCTCTAATCATGTTGCTAATTCTCACTAATGCTTTGAGAACTATTACGCGATTATGCTTACATTGATTCGCTTATTTGCCTAGCATACGAGTAGCACTTGTTCACGATATGTGAATTCAAAATCGAAAAGCTTGTAATTGATTGTGAGATGTTTTTATTGCTAAATATTAGCTTAGCTTGCACCGTCTTTTACATAAGTCTTCAATATTACACCCTAAGAGAGTTTATCCATAATTGTTATTTGATCTAAAACTGCGTCAATTCGTATCATGAGATTACGCAATTGTGTATAAATGTATTAAACTGTTATATAGTCTTTATGATCTTTTTCAAGTCTGTACGCGCGCCTTTCACTAACAGCACTGATATGAATCTGTTTTTAACTGCAATTAGCATATTGCGACTAACAGCAAACCATGCTGGAGAAGACAAGTGTCGAACAAGTGTACACTGACCCTATAAGCTCTTTATAATACACGCGTGTAACTATATAACTCTTTCTTTGTCGCCGTTGCCGTATTTTTGCAAATAAACTTTTTATCTCGCAAAACCTGCACCAATCAATTAATAATGAGTTTGCGTATGAATTTCAATTTACTAAATTAAGTGCACAAAATAAATGTATACTGTTTGTTTTCGTCAGACTGTAACAGGTATTTAATCCCGGAAACTGATTTGGACTTCATTTGCATGTTTTTTGTTTCAGTTTGTGATTGTTTTGCATGCTACTGATAATAAGTAGTCTATATGTTGAATGCTTCTACGAGCTAAATTGTTATTTTAGTGCTGGAATCTGGTTTTGAATAGGGCATGAATACTTATTATATATAAGAAAGCATTCTAGCAAAATGATGTAAATGGTGTTGCCAATTAGATCCTATAGCACCTAGCTTGTGTTGATTTCAACCTTGAATTCAAATCAATAGTTTAGTTATTAGATTGAGAAGGATACAGGAAATAAAACACACAGATATACGTCTGCCAAATAGATTTCGTCAGGTATGCAGCCAATATTAATGCTTTGTACTGGTAAGCGACTCGTACGTAAATACAGTATTGGAGACTGTTGGGATCGCTGGAGTCGGTTTTTGCCACTGCAGCTCAGCTTAATTCATCACTTGCTCATGTGTCTCACATGCAGACACAGCTGAGTAGTACTAACCACGGCTAATTCTGCTTAACTTGCAGGATGCGTCATTACGAGCGCATGCTATGTCCTCTCAAACTACTGTCTATTATTTAGGCACGCCAGTCTGTCAACCCAAAAGTAGCTCGTAGAACTCAGCCAGAAGCTCCAGCAAGCAAACTGCGAGCTGCATTGACTTGCAACAGACTACTACTATACGCATTGTGTGTAGCCGTAAATCATCCAACTCTGCGGTGTATGCAAACTCAATTTGAACAAGCAAAAAACAAGGAGCAGAGATAGGCAGCAATTGAAAGAACGCACCAATTTTGTAGGTAGAGGGCGGGGTGGATGGTTAACTAGCTATATAAGTCATGCATGAAATTCTTGTTCTAGTAAACTCGAGAACAATGTAACAGATTTGTCTACTCAAAGCGAGTTAGTGTTGTCCCTTGCCATCGCTCACTAAGCTTATACAGTGTCTGTGAAGCAGCTTGGCGACCAAAAGACTGGCAGTCACTGCGTGCAGCATTTATTTGGTTCGCTTGGAATACACACAGCTTCTCTCTATGCCTCACATTGCCTGCCCTCTCTCCAGTCTTGCCCAGCCATTCAATTCAGTTGCTGATGAGACGGCAGGTTTTCTCTCTCGAGTTTCTGAGGTTTTTTGAGCTCCAATTCTACCCCAATCCTACTGCTTAAGTCGCCGAAGTATACAAATTTATGTTTTTTAGTTTTTGTAGATTACATATATGTTTCTTTTATTTTCAAGTGCATGCGCATGGCTATATAAATATTTACGCAATATAGGGGTATATCTGAGTATCTTAATACGCTCGTATAGACTGGAAGGCATTTGAAAATTGCAATAAAATATATCCTTTAAAAGGATGCCATTTTAGTCTAGATTTTTTTCTCATTTGCTCTACACATTGTGAAATGGAGTTTTTTTTAATTTGCATCTTCTGTATGATGAATTTACAACTTACAGTATAGACGCCAAGTGATACAGTTTCAATTCAAATAGAAAGCGCATAATATTGCCTTGCAACAAGTGCAGTAGCCTTACAACTCTTAGGTTTTACCAGCTTTAATCGACAGTCACTCGAAGCTATTTCATTAACAAAGTTTTAATAAGCTTGTAATAATCCTAATCTGATGCGCATGCGGTGCGGTTTTTTGTACGATTTAGATGACTCAGCCACTAAGTGCATTTACATGTATGTTACCATTGTACGGACCTTTCTATTAACAGTTGCAAATTGAATCTTTTGAAAGTGCTCTACTCGTATACTCGTAATTTGTAACCACCTGGAAAATTTACATGCAAGATGCTGTGGGAAGGGCGCTCTCCCTTGGGGAGGACACTGTCCCTGAGGAGTGGCGCTGTCCTTGGGGAAGGACACTCTCCTTGGGTAGGACACTGTCCCTGAGGAATGGCGCTGTCCTTGGGGAAGGACACTGTCCCTGAGGAGTGGCGCTGTCCTTGGGGAAGGACACTCTCCTTGGGTAAGGACACTGTCCCTGAGGAATGGCGCTGTCTTTGGGTAAGGACACTGTCCCTGAGGAATGACGCTTTCTTTGGGGGAAGGACACTGTCCCTGAAGAATGGCGCTGTCTTTGGGTAAGGACTGTCATTGAGGAGGGCGCTGTCTTTGGGTATAAGGACACTGTGAGGAAGGGCGCTGTCGTTGGGGAAGGACGCTGTCCCTGAGGAAGGGCGCTGTCGTTGGGGAAGGACGCTGTCCCTGAAGAATGGCGCTGTCTTTGTGTAAGGACACTGCAGTCCCTGAGGAAGGCGCTGTCTTTGGGTAAGGACTGTCATTGAGGAGGGCGCTGTCTTTGGGTATAAGGACACTGTGAGGAAGGGCGCTGTCGTTGGGGAAGGAAGCTGTCCCTGAAGAATGGCGATGTCTTTGTGTAAGGACACTGCAGTCCCTGAGGAAGGCGCTGTCTTTGGGTAAGGACTGTCATTGAGGAGGGCGCTGTCTTTGGGTATAAGGACACTGTGAGGAAGGGCGCTGTCGTTGGGGAAGGACGCTGTCCCTGAAGAATGGCGCTGTCTTTGGGGAAGGACACTGTCCCTGAGGAAGGGCGCTGTCCTTGGGAGTTTTTTCTTAGGAAATGGGAGCTGTCTTTATGGGACTGCCCTAAGTAGCATATCTGGCGTTTCAGCCTTTCCGATCCACGCGATCCCACTGCACCTGCCTATCTTTTCTAATTACTAACGGCCTATTGAAAGGAAAACAATGCCAATAAAGACAACGTGAAACAGTAAGTCACTAGATACTAGAAATTTGAGATTTTGACTAAACTTTTGCCAGTTTGTTGCTTAAGCATGTATTGGCCTCTCAGCCAATAGGGCGCTCCTCTGCATAGAGGAGCCCTGTTCCATGCTTTGCCTAGTATTATCATGAACAGGTAAAGTTAGAATAGGTAGTCTAGCCAACCACAGCTACGCAGAAGACCCAGAAAGTAGCCCCCCCAACCTTCTCCCTCCAGTGCTTTGAACAGACAAGAGAAAATTCTGTTCGAATATATTGAGCTTTTGCGCTCAGCCTGGTCCACAACATTGGAGAAGCAGCTTTCACTCGCGTGCTTGGTAGCTGCTAGCCATATCGTGTTTCTGCTGCCCCCTCATTACACACGCGGCAAGGAATCCGCGCTTATATCATATATTTCCCCGAGCCCTTCTTTATCCACCTGTCACAAGGTCTCTGGCATATCAAAAAGCCGGCCTTTGTATTTTCTCTCCCTCCCTCTCCGCGGTTGGTCGTGTCGTGTTTGGCTGGATATCTTTATCCATAGCATCAAATATATATCGGAGGCACCAAACACACGGAGCATTCGACTGAGCAGGAGGGCTCAAGATTGCAATCTCTAACAAGCCCATATTATAGACTCAGTCAACTCCCCCTGCGCTGGCCTGTCAGTCAGTCGGAGCCCCACCTCGCCTCCTTGGGTTACGTAAAGAGCCACTGAGGTTTGAGTCCCGAAAGCCTCGCTATACAGGCGGCTCCTCCAGAAGTCAAACGGAGCAACGGCAAACTGGAAACTCGAATAAGTCTCATCTGAACTCGATTTATCAACCAGTTACTAGTCAAAAAGCTTTTCGCTGCGAAGTGTTTTCATTGAAGCATCGAAACAGGGCATCTGCTTGCATTACCTCGGTAAGTACAAGTATTATTTTAGTAGTTTAGCTTGCGTTTTTAGCCAACTTTATCGCGCACGACTAGTGAGGGGAACACGAGAGAGGAAAAGAGTCCATTGAAAGTTCCTGGAAGATGGAAATACAATAGAAAAAACCCTAGGCAGTTCTGGGGCATTGTTTGTCTCTATAGTGAAGACAAGAGTGGCAGGTGGATAAAATCAATAATTTATAGACTAACCTGGTTGATAGACAAGCTCAAAAGGATAGAATAAAATGTAAAATGTCAAGCAAATTCCGTGATGGCAGGCCTGAGCTGGTCGGCTGCTGCCAATTCTGATCTGACATCAGCGGAGAAGGCATGCAATTATAGGGGTCGGGTGGGAGCTGAATTCCCACGAATGTCCTGCATTTCCCCTATCGGCTCCCAAAAATCTAAGAGCGGGCTCTAAATACTGGGGACAAGACCTATGGTTCTCATTCGATACTCGCCAGCTCATCTGTTGCTTTGCTAGGCTTCGCCATGGCCGCAGTGTCAGGATGCTCTTCTATGTTGCTTCTTCTGCTCCTAGTGGCGGCTGTTGTTGTCCCGCATCAGCCAGTTTCGGCGCAGCTGCAGAACCCTGACTACAGTGGAAAAGCTTCAGTCCGCCTGAGCACGCTGTACGACAAGAAAGACGAGCCCGTGGACAAATCCTGGCCCCCCGCAGGGGGTGCGGAGTTCGCGCAAATCGACGTCACCGTCATGGGTAAAAAAGTGAGCGGTGCTGCGGTGAACATGGAGCCGCAGATAAACCAGATGAAGCCGAGGAAGCTGCGCAAAGTGCTGGACGGCAAGCTCGATCCGAACTGGGTGTCTATCGATCGGCCGCGTCAGGCCGACGCCGCTGCGGTGGGCAATGACACCGCGTCATCGACTGTGTCTTCCCAGGAGCATCTGCAGCCGCCGCAGTCGGCGCCAGATTCAAAACTCCTGGCTCACCTAGAGAGAATTCACCTGCGAACGATGAGAGACGAGCTTGGCCAAATTGTCACATTCGACGACAAGACTGTGCGCCTGTTCAAGTCCTGGCTAATGAAGCAAGCCGCCTGTCCGGTTGAGTACCTCTGGGAGGACCTGGGCGCGCTGTTTTGGCCGCGTTGGATCCGCCGCGGTGTCTGCAGTTCGCTGAGCAGCTGCAGCTGGCCACCCGGAATGAAGTGTCGCAAGAGCGGCCAGAAGGAGCTGAAAGTCCTGCGCTGGGTCTGCAACGACAAGGCCTCGATGGACGACGCCCAGGATCCAAGGCGCGGCTCAAGGCGTCGATCTGCTCACCGCGGCGTCAGCCGGGAAGAGCGCCGGCGTCGACGCCAGCGTCGACGAGGAAAGAGGCGCCAACGACGACCGCGCCGAGATGGACGAGCAGCGGCGGCCACTGGGGCCGGTTCAGCTGCCTCGTCGTCGAGACGCGGATCCGCCTCGGCGGGCTCTCGTCGCCTGCCTGAAGGCTGGCAGGCGCGGAAGTCACGCCGACGCGAGGGCCTGCGGGAGAGGCGACGCCGCAGGCTGATTATGCGCCTGTCCAAAACTGTTGGCGACTATTTCTGCTACTGGCGGCAGATTAACTACTACGTCACTGATCGGTGCGCCTGCATGTGCTCCTGAATTTGAGCTCCCATTGGGGGTTTGGGAACAGAACTAGAGTCCAGCTCGAACTTTTTGCGCTCTTTTCTTGTCATTGTGCGCTACAGACTGCAGTCTCTCCATCTGTATTGCCTAGACTCTGCATGTAAAATTATTGCTGCCAGATCTGCTTAGTGCTTTGTACCTCGAGTGTGCTAGCTGGAGAGTCTTAGAGCCGAAGTTCTAGATAGAGAATGTTATGGGAGTAGTTCGGATAATTTCGATTATCAGTAACTAACCAAGTCATTTTAGTTCATTATACTCGTACATCTGTCTAAGTATTACACAGTCAACCATTATAAATGTCCCTTGCCTAAAATTCTAGAAATTTACCTCTACCTACTAGGAATAGGGTCAAAAGTAATACAACCAACTTTTACCCCTGCACGACCCGAACCTACAAGAACACTTGCACTAAAGTTTGCTTGTTACTCATTTGAATTAGTTAAGTCCTAGTATTGTTGTTTTTCCTACACACGAAAACTCTTCGAAGTTTGAAGGACGTCTGTAAATTCTTTTTAAAAACCTGCATTGCCCTTTGAGCCGAGTCATCTTGTTCGTGCATCCCCTTTTCCTGCAAGTGCATTGTTCCGTAGCGCGTCTCTGACTTACCTTCATCTGTTCTTCATATTTTGTTTTGTTTTTTGCAATCGTATCTAACTTCGTACGTTAATTTATTTTTTGACAGTCATTTTCTAACAATTCTTGGAATTGCTGCTCCTTTGCCTTCCTTTGTCAAAACCTGCTTTGGCCAGAATTTACTGCGTCTCTCCCTCTGTGCTCTCTCTCACTCCCAACCCAACTCTCCTCACCCTTCTCAGTCTCCTTTATGGCTCTAAATCTCACCTTCTACCCTCACTTACCTCTTTCCACTCTTCATTTTCGATATTTTTTTAATTTGCAAAATCATTATCGGACCTCACTGTACATTTCCAGTTGAATAGTTGTCTGCATTATTCGACAAAATCTCTGTTCTAAATCCTTCTCTCCCGCCGTGCACGCAGGCTGTTCAGAGTCGGGCATGAGTAGCTCTTCTCCGGACTGTATAAAACCGAAGCTGTCGTAGCTATTAGGTGATGAGGCACCGAAATTTGTTTATTAGTAATTTTAGAAATCCGTTTTATGTTCCAGCAGTATCCCCGCGAAAAAAGAATATTTTCACACAGCACATCATGTCTGTCCTGTTAATCCCGAATCCTCTGTTTTTGCAAAACCGAGCAACATGTTTCAAGCTAATGCAGCTGTTGTAATATCAAATTTTGCCTGGTACTTACATGCCCAAGATTAACCAGTTTACTTACGGACTGTACGTAGCTATGGTTGTTGAGAATAGCTGAGCGTCGCGTACTTCGCTGGTTTCAATGGCTTGCTAATAAAATTGGTTGAACTCCTTCCGTAAGGAGCAGCGCATACGATTGTACCATGCATAGCCGTTTCTCTCAGTTTGTCTATACCCCCTTCCTTGCACCGCTATTGGACTTCTGTACTGTTTCAAGTCACACCGAAAGTGTTCGGAAATAGCTCTGTTCACTTATTTCGTTGTTTTTATTTAATCTCCTTTTCCAAGCAGAGGTTGTCGGTTGACCCTAGAAAGAATGCAGAGAATCGGCATGATTTTTTCGGCCCAAAAAGTGGGGGAAATTCCTGCTAAAAATAATCTGTGCATTACATATAGAAATCTGCAACAAGTTGCAGTGCTTATGTTTTACCGAGAATTTTCTCGCTAATTCATTCATTATGCTATGCAAATGTATTGCTTTCTCATTCTGACCCCGATTGACCCCGAATGCGCTACTGAAGTCGCATATTGAGCAGCGATCTGGCATTGGATTGAAATGTGCAGCTGCTTATAGAGTTGCGTGGCTACTGTCTTCCGTAGAATGACCTCGAATCAGTGTCACTATGGGCACTGATTTCTGACATAGTTGTCAATCGCAATCGGTTTTATTTCTGATTGTGGATCATTTAGTAAACATTGCTATAACTCGTAGGCTCATTTTTAGTTAGTTAGCTGGGATCGAGGGTGTCAAGGCGACAGTCGGCCCGCAGCTTGAGAGAAGTCAGGCAGTTATGCCCATTCCATTCCGCAGAAGAGAGATCAAATAGGAGAGATGAGAGATGAGAGTTGAGAGGAGAGGAGAGAAGAGAGAGGAGAGGAGAGGAGTGGAGAGGAGAGAGAGAGGAGAAGAAAGGAGAGGAGAGGAGAGGAGGAAGAAAGGAGAGAGAGAAGAGAGGAGAGGAGAGGAGAGGAGAGGAGAGGAGAGGAGAGAAGAGGAGAGGAGTGGAGAGGAGAGAGAGGAGTGGAAGAAAGGAGTGGAGAGGAGAGGATGGAGAGGAGTGAGAAAGAGGAGAGGGAGAGAGGAAGAAAATAGAAGGGAAAGGAGATTAGAGAGAAGAGAGCAGTTAAGTGACCCAAACCTTGAGCAGGGTGGCTATTGTAAAGTTTCAAAGGCCCCGAAAGCTGGATAGAGAGGCTTCTCGGGCCGCATGTGGCCCGCCGGCCGGAGTTTGCCGACCCCTAAAGTACAGCGACCCCGACATACTGTGCCCCGGTGGTTGGCCCTCGTGTGCAGGAATTGCACAACAAGCCCCAAGACCAAATTTCGTGCAAGGAGCCACAATTAGTGTGGTGCTTTGGGGCGAAATTCAGACGCTCTAACTGCTGAGCAACTTTGCCTCCCCACCCCAGTGATCAATCAGGTTTAGAATTGGAAACTTAGGGGGCGTCAACAACAGCTGGTAACATTTGAACCTAAGTCTTTTCAAGAAAGTGAGGTTCTCCCAGTTTACTGTATCCCAAGATTATCGATATGTCAGGGAGGTCGAGGGCTTGGGTAGTTGGAATGAAATAATGGAGTAGCCTGGCTGACAATCTTCATCAAGTCAGACTGTATCCAGCTGAATTGGGTTAATAACTTGGCCTGCCGTCAAACTGCAAGCGGTACTGAATGATTTGTTTTGTTTATACAGACGCTCTTAGGTTCGTGCCGACAAGTTGATGGTTTACTAAATAAAATCAGACAAGGAGCAGATTATTGTGTTGTAATGCCTGGCTTTTTCTGCACGGCTTTCAGGTCAGCAGGCTTACGTAGTCTGGATAAATAATATGACATCAAGCGAGGACTAAGACACACAGAGGCTAAGCTTATTAGTCATGCCAATGCCGGCCACTTCCTTACTCCTTTCTGGGAGCCCTGTGTTTAGCTTGAGTTTTAGACAGCTTTTCCTGTTCGATTAGGATCACTGTGCTGGCTTATCATCGCGAGGCGCGGGTGCAGGTTTATCGCGTCAACACGATCATTGCGTGTCCCGGATCCTTCGTTCATAGTGCAATAGAGCTGCTGTCCCCGTGACTTCATTGCGAATTCTTAAAGCGTTTTATAACAACAAGATGCAAACGCTCGTTACGTGTCTCCTACGACCCCGATTAAAGCTGTCCAAAGAAGTCCCGCATGCGCGTCTTGGACAGTAGCCAACGCATCTAAAAGGCGTTCCATTTGTCTCCTACTTTTACAACCCTTGCAAAATGGGAACAAAAAGATCGGTTCCGTGCTCAAGAAATGTAACTTCATTCGTCCAATGCTCTGTATACCCTATTTATCCAAATTCCTTGTGCAGGAATACGCCTGACCTGATCAAACAGTAATTGTCAAAAGAGCACCAGCCCTTTGATCAAAAGTTGAACAAATGCATCGGAAATCAAGAATGCAGCTTTGCGATCTGTAGTTTCTCTTTGTGGGTCCCTACATGTACGTACAAGTGAACGAGCTTGTCTTTTTCCATCATATTCTGCTCCTGCATGCCGGAATCGTATGCAAATTTTTGCCTGTGTTGTGTTTTGATAAAAGTTTTATCGGCATTAAAAGTTGAAAAAAAGCAACTGCTATCTGACAAAAAGATAGCTTTTCTTGCCTTCAGACGCAAGCAAACGAACGGTATTAAAGTTGGTACCGAGCTGCTCATTTGGCTTTCTCGAGCTCAATCTACAAAGCGAAATTTGAACCAGATCGACAATTCGATCCCCCTGCTCTACTGCCACCCGCCTGGCTCTGATCCTGGAGCATCTTTTGGGTGTGGCTCGTGGCTCAATCAACCAGCTCTTGCTCGTATCAGCTGCAGCCCCATGAGCAGCCGCACTCACCAACCAGAGACTCGCTTCAAAGTTGCATACCGACCGTGATTTCTCATGAGACTGCGTGAGAAATTCTGACTCTTACTTAATTAATTCACCATCGTTGAGCTAAATCTGGCATAGTGAAATCGCAGATCAGCTTATTAAATATTGCTGACAATCTATAGGGACTATTCTCCGCTTCCACAGTATCGATTAGACAATTAATTATTCATTTACTCACTCAAATATTGTTCTCAGGTTCCCGTCTGCCACAAGACTATCCTTGAGATTGCGAGGGTATTTCTGGACGGAGCACAGCATTTAAGTTTCCTGTGGCCTCTAAAATGAATCTAGGAAGCGGTACAAATAGAATAAAGTTAAGGTAAGTAAAGGTAAAACAAATTTCTTAGAAACGAAAAAGGAAAACATATGCTGCTTGAGGAGAAAAGTAAAGATGGCACATAGGGCTGTTGTGGAGGTTTGTGATAGAGAAGGTTGTTTGGAGAAGGTTGTGATGGAGAGGGTGGTTGTGGAGAAGGTTGTGATGGAGAGGGTTGTGATGGAGAGGGTTGTGATGGAGAGGTTGTGATGGAGAGGGTTGTGATGGAGAGGGTTGTGATGGAGAGAGTTGTGATGGAGAGGGTTGTGATGGAGAGGGTTTGTGATGAGGGGTTGTGATGGAGAGGGTTGTGATGGAGAATGTTGATGGAGAGGGTTGTGATGGCGAGGTTGTGATGGAAATGTTGTGATGGAGAGGGTTGTGATGGAGAGGTTGTGATGGCGAAGGTTGTGATGGAGAGGGTTGTGATGGA
>NIVC01002814.1:0-138440 GCA_002269645.1 Macrostomum lignano | reverse complement strand
ATTGGGATTTAGGGACATCATGATGGGATTAAGGGACATTAAAATGGGATTTAGGGACATTAAAATGTGATTCAGCGACATTAAAATGGGATTTAGGGACATTAAAATGGGATTTAAGGACATTAAAATGGGATTTAGGGACATTAAAATGGGATTTAGGGACATTAAAATGGGATTTAGGGACATTAAAATGGGATTTAGGGACATTAAAATGTGATTAAGGGACATAAAAAGGATTTAGGGACATTAAAATGGGAAATAGGGACTCTGATATGGGATTTGGGATAATCAAAATGGGGCTTAGAGACAACAAAATCGGATTCAGGGACTCTGATATTTTTTTATTTCGGGACTTCTATTAAGTATTGATTATGACTCATGCAAATGGAATCTGAAGTCTGTTAAATAGATATCAGCTTGCGCGTTATGGAAAGTACATACTGACACTTATTTTAACATTTACTGACACTTATTTTCGAAATTTACTGACACTTCCGGCGCTTTCGGCTACACATTTTTTTCTGCAAAGTCTGTTGCTTTGTGAAGCAAAACGTCTACCCCCACTATCTCATTGTCTCCGCCGCTCTTCCCTTGTCTCCCCCACTCTTCCCTTGTCTCCCCAACTCCTCCCTTGTCTCCCCAACTCCTCCCTTGTCTCCCCAACTCTTCCCTTGTCTCCCCAACTCCTCCCTTGTCTCCCCCACTCTCTTCCCTTGTCTCCCCAACTCCTCCCTTGTCTCCCCCCACTCTCTTCCCTTGTCTCCCAACTCCTCCCTTGTCTCCCCCACTCTCTTCCCTTGTCTCCCCAACTCCTCCCTTGTCTCCCCAACTCCTCCTTGTCTCCCCAACTCCTCCCTTGTCTCCCCCACTCTCTTCCCTTGTCTCCCCAACTCCTCCCTTGTCTCCCCCACTCTCTTCCCTTGTCTCCCCAACTCCTCCCTTGTCTCCCCCACTCTCTTCCCTTGTCTCCCCAACTCCTCCCTTGTCTCCCCAACTCCTCCCTTGTCTCCCCAACTCCTCCCTTGTCTCCCCAACTCTCTTCCCTTGTCTCCCCAACTCCTCCCTTGTCTCCCCCACTCTTCCCTTGTCTCCCCACTCTTCCCTTGTCTCCCCACTCTCTTCCCTTGTCTCCCCACTCTTCACTTGTCTCCCCAACTCTCTTCCCTTGTCTCCCCAACTCTCTTCCCTTGTCTCCCCAACTCCTCCCTTGTCTCCCCCACTCTTCCCTTGTCTCCCCCACTCTTCCGTTGTCTCCCCCACTCTTCCCTTGTCTCCCCCACTCTCTTCCCTTGTCTCCCCAACTCCTCCCTTGTCTCCCCCACTCTCTTCCCTTGTCTCCCCAACTCCTCCCTTGTCTCCCCAACTCCTCCCTTGTCTCCCCAACTCCTCCCTTGTCTCCCCAACTCTCTTCCCTTGTCTCCCCAACTCCTCCCTTGTCTCCCCCACTCTTCCCTTGTCTCCCCACTCTTCCCTTGTCTCCCCACTCTCTTCCCTTGTCTCCCCACTCTTCACTTGTCTCCCCAACTCTCTTCCCTTGTCTCCCCAACTCTCTTCCCTTGTCTCCCCAACTCCTCCCTTGTCTCCCCCACTCTTCCCTTGTCTCCCCCACTCTTCCGTTGTCTCCCCCACTCTTCCCTTGTCTCCCCCACTCTCTTCCCTTGTCTCCCCAACTCCTCCCTTGTCTCCCCCACTCTCTTCCCTTGTCTCCCCCACTCTCCCTTGTCTCCCCCACTCTCCCTTGTCTCCCCCACTCTCCCTTGTCTCCCCCACTCTCCCTTGTCTCCCCCACTCTCCCTTGTCTCCCCCACTCTCCCTTGTCTCCCCCACTCTCCCTTGTCTCCCCCACTCTCCCTTGTCTACCCCACTCTTTTCTTGTCTCCCCCACTTTTTCCCTGCAAATTCTGTTGCTTCTGTGAAGCGAAACGTTGATTTAAACACGAGAAAACCTTTTTCTACATTCTTTAGTCAGCTCAGCCATTAAGCAAGAGATTTTACAGCCTAAAAACTACGTTGTAAATCTTATTCGTGGCAGCAGAACTGATCACCTAAAAGCAGCAAAATCTGAAGCCAGATGCGTTTTGTTTAATTTTTTGCCAAACAGCAGCAGAAGTCAAAACCCAAACCCAAAACGCAGAAAGGATTAAGCTTGTATTGAATGACTCACAAGGGCTTAGAAAAATATGCAAAATAAATATGAAGAAAGTTTAGCCTGATGGATGAATCAGCCATGGGTGCGAATCCAGCAACTCGAACACCGTACACCCCAGCCAGCACCACTCACCACAAGCCCCCCTTGTCCTTGGTCTGCTTGGGTTGGGGCTGATGGGATAGAGGGGGTTAGAAATACCGTATGACAGGGCGGGGGTCCATCTCCATGGACTGTTAAACTTTATATAGAATCTTGGATTAGAAGATCCAGTGGTCTGTCAGTGATCTGTCAATTCAAGGATTAGTTGAAGGTCACTACTAGTCAGAGAGGCTACTGTGGTGTCAGAGAGGCTACTGTGGTGTCAGAGAGGCTACTGTGGTGTCAGAGAGGCTACTGTGGTGTCAGAGAGGCTACTGAGGTGTCAGAGAGGCTACTGAGGTGTCAGAGAGGCTACTGTAGTGTCAGAGAGGCTACTGTAGTGTCAGAGAGGCTACTGTAGTGTCAGAGAGGCTACTGTAGTGTCAGAGAGGCTACTGTAGTGTCAGAGAGGCTACTGAGGTGTCAGAGAGGCTACTGAGGTGTCAGAGAGGCTACTGTAGACTGTAGAGTCAGAGAGGGTATTTTAGGGTCAGAGAGAGTACTGCATATGAAAGTCACTGTAGTCAGAGAGGGTACTGCATATGAAAGTCACTGTGGTCAGAGAGGGTATTGCATATATGAAGGTCATAAAATATTAATATATTGTATTGTATAATTGATTGTACATTGCTTTCCTCCCGCAGTCCAGTTGCCTCACTTAATACGCTCGTAGTCCATGAAAGCGAGAGGGGAACGAAACGGAATTGCCGGATCTGCGGTTGGCTGCGCAGACGCGGAATGCCATGGGAGGGAGGCCACCCAAACCCCGCACTGGGCTTCCCTCAGTCAGTTCAGCCAGCAGTCCCCGGTTCAAAGCTGATTCACATCACAGGATGAATCATTCTGAACGCAAGAAGTCCTTGAAAGCCCAGCTAGCTGTACGGACAGCCACAGAGGGAAGCACTAGAAAGGGGATAAATAGGAGACAAAGGGGATAAATCTACATAATTCCTGAATCCAGACATTCTTAGCTCTGCTGTGCTCTCGACTCTTTGTTCCAGACAGGATCTAGCAATGGCCGATCCCAATGCTGTTTTAGCGGATATCGGAGTTTTTAAACGCGAACAGATGAACCACGTTGAGGTGAGTTCTTGGCTCTTTATGAATTATAAAATATCCGCCATAGACAAATGGCGACTCCTTTGCAAAAATGGCATACAAATGGCAAATGTACCGGGTTCTCCTTACTCAAGACATTCACTTTTTCCCTATAGAATTAAGAATGACCTTCCTATCACCCTCAAAATGGCACTCCTATTATCCACAAAATGGCACTCGTATCATCCTATTATACACAAAATGGCACTCGTATCATCCTATTATACACAAAATGGCACTCGTATCATCCTATTATACACAAAATGGCACTCCTATTATCCACAAAATGGCACTCGTATCATCCTATTATACACAAAATGGCACTCGTATCATCCTATTATACACAAAATGGCACTCCTATTATCCACAAAATGGCACTCGTATCATCCTATTATACACAAAATGGCACTCCTATTATCCACAAAATGGCACTCGTATCATCCTATTATACACAAAATGGCACTCGTATCATCCTATTATACACAAAATGGCACTCCTATTATCCACAAAATGGCACTCGTATCATCCTATTATACACAAAATGGCACTCCTAATATCCACAAAATGGCACTCGTATCATCCTATTATACACAAAATGGCACTCCTATTATCCACAAAATGGCACTCGTATCATCCTATTATACACAAAATGGCACTCGTATCATCCTATTATCCATAAAATGGCACTCCTATTATCCACAAAATGGCACTCGTATCATCCTATTATCCACAAAATGGCACTCCTATTATCCACAAAATGGCACTCCTATTATCCACAAAATGGCACTCGTATTATACAAAATGGCACTCGTATCATCCTATTATACACAAAATGGCACTCGTATCATCCTATTATCCATAAAATGGCACTCCTATTATCCACAAAATGGCACTCGTATCATCCTATTATCCACAAAATGGCACTCCTATTATCCACAAAATGGCACTCCTATTATCCACAAAATGGCACTCGTATTATACAAAATGGCACTCCTATTATACAAAATGGCACTCCTATTATACAAAATGGCACTCCTATTATACAAAATGGCACTCCTATTATACAAAATGGCACTCCTAATATGCCTCGCATTTCTGCCATGCCAGGTGGCCGAGAAAGTGGTTCTGCCCGACCGCGAGCAGGTCGAGTCGGAGAAGCGCGAGGCCAGCCTCCGTCAGGAGATCGAGAGCAGCTCTGATCGGCAGCTCAAACACGTGGAGGTGCAGGAGCGCTGCCGCCTCCCGGATGCTGAGCAGATCGCTCAGGAGAAAGCTGAGGCCGCCGCCGCAGCCGCCACCAACTGAACTTCGAAGTTCAAATCGAAATCGACTGAACCCGTTGATGGTTTCAAGGGCCTTACTGACAAACTTATACGAGTACGAGTGCAAATCACTTTTAAAGTTGCTCTAATCTTCCTAACCCACAACCCAGTTTTATTAATTTTTAATCAATATGGTTTAATTTCATAAATGTTTTGCTTTGAAAACTTAATTCTTAATTACGCTTCAAGCTTCTACTATTAGTAGTTTGTCTGCTAGTATTGTTCGAATTTTTATTTGTTTTTATCAACCAATTGTTAATAATCGTGAATAAAGTAATGTGAGCATTGGTCCTTTTTAAATACAGCTTCTCCTAATAGTTTTGAACAATTTCTCGACGTGCGTTACTGTTAGTAGCGAGTGACGAATTCGAACTGATGACTTGCTTATTTTCAGAATTTAAATTTACTTCATTTTTCAGCGTTCGAGTTTCTCTTGCACGTGTCTCACCGCTCTTTACTCTATCTAATCTCTGTCTTCGCTATCTAATCTCCCTCTCCTCTATCATATCTCTCCTATATCTAATCTCTCTCCTCTATCTAATCTCTCTCCTCTATCTAATCTCTCTCCTCTATCTAATCTCTCTCCTCTATCTAATCTCTCTCCTCTATCTAATCTCTCTCCTCTATCTAATCTCTCTCCTCTATCTAATCTCTCTCCTCTATCTAATCTCTCTCCTCTATCTAATCTCTCTCCTCTATCTAATCTCTCTCTTCTATCTAATCTCTATTCTCAATCAAATATCTCTCCTCTATCTAATCTCTACACTCGATCTAATCTCTCCTCAATCTAATGTCTCATCTAACCTCTCCTCTATCTAATTTCTATGCGCCGTCTCAAATCTTCTGTCTTGTCTTGTCTCTACTCCTTTTGACCAATATTCTCTTTAACGTAAAACTGAGTTAAGTATAATCCATTTAATCGCTCTTGGTTCCTCAAATTTTAGTTAGTCTTTGAGTAGAGTTTTGGTCATCCTTCTTCAAATATTTATAAATTCCGGAGCTCTATTCGACCGTAGAAGTACATCCAACAATTAAATTCCAACGAAGGCAACAGCTTTTTCTGACTCCCCTTCAGCTGTTCTCTCTGGTCGATTTTTCTCCTTCAATCGACTTTGTTGAGCTTTCAATTGATTTTACGACTGAATAAAATTTGCTCTGTTTTCTAGATTATGGATTAGAATGGACGGAGCTGCGGTTCTGTACATGTGCGAGAAGGGCGGAAGGAGGGCGGAAGAAAGCGGAAGGAGGGCGGAAGGAGGGCGGAAGGAGGGCGGAAAGAGGGCGGAAGGGGGCGGAAGGAGGGCGGAAGGGGGCGGAAGGAGGGCGGAAGGAGGGCGGAAGGAGGGCGGAAGGAGGGCGGAAGGAGGGCGGAAGGAGGGCGGAAGGAGGGCGGGAGGAGGGTGGAAAGAGAGCGGAAGGAGGGCGGAAGGGAAGAGCGGAAAGCGGGCGGAAGGAGGGGGGAAGGGAAGAGCGGAAGAAGGGCGGAAAGCGGGCGGAAGGAGAGCGGAAGGGAAGAGCGGAACGAGGGCATAAGGGAAGAGCGGAAGAATTGCGAAATGGAAGAGAAGAAGGAGGGTGAAAAGCGGGCTGAAGGAGGGCGGAAGGAGGGCAGAAGGAGGGCTGAAATCGGGCGGAGGGAGGGCGGACGGAAGGGCGGAAGGCCAGGCTCAGAAGCTGATCAGCACTCACCGGCAGTCGGATGGGTACCACCGAGTAATCTCCGGACCGGTGCAGCAGACGGTCAATTGGAAAATCGTAAGCGCTCACGGCCGCCGCAGCCGCCGCAGCCACGGCGGATGAGCCTTGCTGCTGCTGCTGCTGCTGCATGTGGCTTCAGCTGACTTTTAGAAGAAGCAAAAACCGACCTCGTTCATTTTCGGACAACAAGCGAGTAAAAATGTTTATCAGAGTTTATAAATTGGTTATAACAAACCAACCATTGTCATTGTGGTTAAACTGAAGTTGGGAAGACAGCTATTTAAGAGTGGGGGAGATTAAAGAAAAACTTTTCTGGCGGTTCAATCAAACAGCCGGCTCAACTATATAAGCTAACTAAAGAGAGGGAAAGAACTCTTGCTCTATATTGAACAGGCAGACACTGAGACCGGGAGGGCACGCCAGCCCGAGGATAGATGTACATGTGCAATAATACTGTGCTGCGCCGCCTGTGTGTGCAGGCTTGCAGGAATTCCGTCCGTCTCGCCTTCTCCTTCCCTCTCCCCATCCAATGCCTCTCTGACCCGCTGCTGTTCTAACTGGAACCAGAACCTCAATCCCCTCTGAATGTACTCTCTCTCTCTCTCTCTCTCTCTCTCTCTCTCTCTCTCTCTCTCTCTCTCTCTCTCTCTCTCTCTCTCTCTCTCTCTCTCTCTCTCTCTCTCTCTCTCTCTCTCTCTCTCTCTCTCTCTTTCTCTCTCTGCCAATGCAGCATAGAAACGAACCACTAAAATAATAGCAACTGGATTGCTGTGACATCAACGAGAAAAGAAGCAAGGGATCGAGAAGCAGTGAGAGAAACAGGGAGAGAAGCTGGGAGAAAAGCAGAGAGAGAAGCAGGGAGAGAGAAGCAGGGAGAGAGAAGCAGGGAGAGAGAAGCAGGGAGAGAGAAGCAGGGAGAGAAGCAGGGAGAGAAGCAGAGAGAGAAGCAGGGAAAGAGAAGCAGGGAGAGAGAAGCAGGGAGAGAGAAGCAGGGAGAGAAGCAGGGAGAGAAGCAGGGAGAGAAGCAGGGAAAGAGAAGCAGGGAGAGAGAAGCAGGGAGAGAGAAGCAGGGAGAGAAGCAGGGAGAGAAGCAGAGAGAGAAGCAGGGAAAGAGAAGCAGGGAGAGAGAAGCAGGGCGAGAGAAGCAGGAAGAGAGAAGCAGGGAGGGAAGCAGGGAGAAAAGCAGAGAGAGAGAAGCAGGGAGAGAAGCAGGGAGATAATAAGTGAGAGAAGCAGGGAGAGAATAAGTGAGAGAAGCAGGGAGAGAATAAGTGAGAGAAGCAGGGAGAAAATAAGTGAGAGAAGCAGGGAGAGAATAAGTGAGAGAAGCAGGGAGAAAATAAGTGAGAGAAGCAGGGAGAGAATAAGTGAGAGAAGCAGGGAGAAAATAAGTGAGAGAAGCAGGGAGAGAATAAGTGAGAGAAGCAGGGAGAGAATAAGTGAGAGAAGCAGGTAGAAAAAAACGCAGTGTCTCTTACTCAAATCTAAGGCAGTAGCACGTAACAGGTCTAAAATGCCAGAAGTTTTTGGATATTCGAGGTCGATGAACTCATAGGTTTGTTCGACCCGAGGCACTATATGTATTGGAGTTCAAGAGAAAGGAGGCAAGATCGCTAGCTAGTTTACCAAGAAACAAAAGTTTGTCAAAGCGATTCTCAAGTCGCAGCATTCAGCATTCTTCAAGATCGCCTGTAGACAGACATGCTTCAAAGCAGACATTTAAACTCATCGTGTGCTATGACGCCCCTCCAATCCAGGTATCTAATTTTAGAAGTCCTTATAGCCTGTTAGCTCCATGGCCACTAGCATTGCACTAATAATCCCTACTACTGAGGGGTTGGATTTGGGGAAAGAGGAGTTGGAGAGGAGATTATCGGGGAAATGGGCGTAGCCTACCCGCCCAGAAAGGGGTGGATTGAATGTACATTGTGACTGTACACCGCTGGGATCTAGACTTTGCAGTTTTCGGGGCAGGGAGAGGCCAATGTGTTGCTTCAATAGAATATGAAATTTTCACTCGAGACTGATTTTTGTCCAGAATATTTTAGCGTGTGAGTGTGCTCTGGTTTGGGATTATTAGCATTCTACGTGAGAGTGAGCCCACCTGAGCAGGAAATTTGAACTGGTGCGGTCGGATTTGTTTAAATTTCATTACTTTTTATGGCTTCCAGAGTGAAGTAAGGTATTAACTATACTTCCTTGTAGTGCAAAGTGTGTTTCAGAGATTAGGTGATAGGCAGAGAAGCAGGGAGAGAAGCAAGGAGAAAAGCAGGAAGAGAAGCAGGGAGAGAAGCAGAGTGAGAAGCAGGGAGAGAAAAAAGGAGAAAAGCAGGGTGAGAAGCAGGGAGAGAAGCAGGGTGAGAAGCAAGGAGAGAAGCAGGGAGAGAAGCAAGGAGAAAAGCAGGGAGAGAAGCAGGGTGAGAAGCAGGGAGAGAAGCAGGGAGAGAAGCAGGGAGAGAAGCAGGGAGAGTAGCAGGGAGTGAAAGCAAGGAGAAAAGCAGGGAGAGAAGCAGGGAGAGAGAAGCAGAGAGAGAGTAGGGAGAGAAGCAGGGAAAGAAGCAGGGTGAGAAGCAGAGAGAGAAGCAAGGAGAAAAGCAGGGAGAGAAGCAAGGAGAAAAGCAGGGAGAGAATCAGGGTGAGAAGCAGGGAGAGAAGTAGGGAGAGAAGCAGGGAGAGAAGCAAGGAGAAAAGCAGGGAGAGAAGCAAGGAGAAAAGCAGGGAGAGAAGCAAGGAGAAAAGCAGGGAGAGAAGCAAGGAGAAAAGCAGGGAGAGAAGCAGGGTGAGAAGCAGGGAGAGAAGCAAGGAGAAAAGCAGGGAGAGAAGCAAGGAGAAAAGCAGGGAGAGAAGCAGGGTGAGAAGCAGGGAGAAAAGCAGGGAGAGAAGCAGGGAGAAAAGCAGGGAGAGAAGCAGGGAGAAAAGCAGGGAGAGAAGCAGGGAGTGAAAGCAAGGAGAAAAGCAGGGAGAGAGAAGCAGGGAGAGAAGCAGGGAGAAAAGCAGGGAGAGAAGCAGGGAGTGAAAGCAAGGAGAAAAGCAGGGAGAGAGAAGCAGGGAGAGAAGCAGGGAGAAAAGCAAGGAGAAAAGCAGGGGGAGAAGAAAGGAGAAAAGCAGGGAGAGAGAAGCAGGGAGAGAAGCAGGGAGAGAAGTTGGGTGAGAAGCAGGGAGTGAAAGCAAGGAGAAAAGCAGGGAGAGAAGTTGGGTGAGAAGCAGGGAGTGAAAGCAAGGAGAAAAGCAGGGAGAGAGAAGCAGAGTGAGAAGCAGGGAGAGAAGCAGGGAGAGAAGAAAGGAGAAAAGCAGGGAGAAAAGCAGGGAGAGAAGCAGGGAGTGAAAGCAAGGAGAAAAGCAGGGAGAGAAGCAGAGAGAGAAGTTGGGTGAGAAGCAGGGAGTGAAAGCAAGGAGAAAAGCAGGGAGAGAAGCAGGGAGTGAAAGCAAGGAGAAAAGCAGGGAGAGAAGCAGAGAGAGAAGTTGGGTGAGAAGCAGGGAGTGAAAGCAAGGAGAAAAGCAGGGAGAGATATAAGTTTAGAGTAATAATGGGGGCATTAGAAAAAGATAAATTTTCAGTGGAATCAGTTTGATAAACGTCAGTAGATTTATGACTGGTAAATCGCTGCCCCAGTGCTGTCGAAATGATTGCCAACTCATTTCAGCCCAACCCCTTTGAGCAGCGCAGAGCTGCCCCCCCCCCCCTAGTATTAATCTTATTGAAGGCTGAAGGAAAAAGTGAGAGAGAGAGCGCGCTCACCTTGCCTAGTGATAATGCCTTTGGATCAATTTTCTTTCTTGAGAGATTTATGCCCCGTATACCATTCACCCCGAAAGCCGCCCAGAGCAGAAATTTTTTGTTACAATTTTTTGTGCATTGTAACAAAATACTATACGCGTTCTGTTTGCTGTCTATGCGCGAAGCAAAATAATAGAAGAGATTAGAGTGCATGTGCTGGGCGTGTACATGGCGTAAAACATATAGAAAATGCCTCAACTGTTTAATATGAATATATTCTTTCTGGGTAGAGGCTGGCACTAATGCTATCTCTGCTTTCTTTTTTTAGACACTCATCTTTATTTCTGCATCTCTTATTCCTGAGAAATTGTTGCTTGAAGTGGAAAGAGAGCCTTCAATGCAGTTTTGGAAAATAAATCTTTCAGTGCATGCCCGAGATGAAAATTGCGATTTCTTTTTGTCCGGAGTGACTGACTTGCTGTGGAACACTATAATGTACATGTATATAGCCTGTTGATAATGTTATTTAATATGATAAATCTATTCAGTAAATTGAAAATGTTCTTTTTGATAGGAATCCAGTTTGGCCTAGTTTAATGAAACGGTGATAGGGAGGCTGAAGGCAGGGTAGTAGTGAAGGGAAGTAGGGTAGCTAGTGAAGGGAAGTAGGGTAGCTAGTGAAGGGAAGTAGGGTAGCTAGTGAAGGGAAGTGGGGTAGCTAGTGAAGGGAAGTAGGGTAGCTAGTGAAGGGAAGTAGGGTAGCTAGTGAAGGGAAGTAGGGTAGCTAGTGAAGGGAATTAGGGTAGCTAGTGAAGAGAAGTAGGGTAGCTATGAAGGGATATAGGGTAGCTAGTGAATGGAATTAGGGTAGCTAGTGAAGGGAAGTAAGGGTAGCTATGAAGGAAATTAGGGTAGCTAGTGAAGGTAAGTAAGGGTAGCTAGTGAAGGGAATTAGGGTAGCTAGTGAAGGGAAGTAAGGGTAGCTATGAAGGAAATTAGGGTAGCTAGTGAAGGGAAGTAGGGTAGCTAGTGAAGGGAATTAGGGTAGCTAGTGAAGAGAAGTAGGGTAGCTATGAAGGGATATAGGGTAGCTAGTGAATGGAATTAGGGTAGCTAGTGAAGGGAAGTAGGGTAGCTATGAAGGAAATCAGGGTAGCTAGTGAAGGGAAGTAAGGGTAGCTATGAAGGGAATTAGGGTAGCTAGCTAGAGTAGCTAATTGAGGCAAGTAGGGTAGCTAGTAGTATTGTACTGCACATGTACGTTGAAGGGAGGAATGGTAGATAGTGAGGTGATTGAGCGGGGTAGCTCGAAGTTAGCTGTAGCTATTCAGGGAGTGACTTCCAATAAATATATAATTAAATTGACAAGTGACACTCGAGCTGTACCAAAAATAAATCGGAAATTAAATATATGGATATAAATACAAGCAGATCTATATATTTTTCGTTGCAGTTTTGAAAAAATACTCTCAAAGATCAAAGACCATTTCAAGCTACATATTTTTTCAGTAATAGAATTACAGTATATGCGGGCTTTCACTTGTTGAAGTTGACATCAAATAATTGCGAATAATTGCGAAATGTCGGTTCGGAATTTCGTATTTAGACCTAAGAACCATTCTGACAGGCCACATCAGTTTATGCAAATGCGCGCGCAATTTCCGTATTTGTTGCAGCTCTAGTCAGACGTGAAGCTATAAGCCATTAGAATTGGAAAATAATAGACGTTTGATCGATGATTAATTACAGTGTTTCCCATTAAATTCTATACATGTAGTCATCGCGTTTTCTGATTATAATCAAATATCTATTTTTAGAACAAGAGAAAATTGTTGTGGTCCTCAAAAATAAAAAACTCAAAGTTCTTAAAGTTTTTGCCTCTGAAATCGCTTCTATATGATGTGGCCCATGGGTTAGAATAAATTTATTATGCGCCAATGCGTCGAGCCCGGACGGACGTCGATGGATCGAATTTTTAGTTTGAATTTTTAGCTTCTTTGAAATTCGCTAGTTGTACGATTAATTTTCAAAAGAGTTAAAATAACAAACTCTTTCTTTTTTGGCGAAATCCAGAACAGAAAAAATCCAAAATCATGTAGCTTGAAGTGGTTTATAAAACTTTAATAATGCTTTGAAGCATTATTTATACTACAATTTATTTGGATGTAATTAAGTTTGAAAAAATTTAACATCACAAAACGTGAGATCCAATTTATATCGTACCTGCTGGCTGACAGTCTGACAGAAACAATAAAGATTCGACTGATTTGTGTTGACGTAATTAGGACCTGCAACTGGGCCGTTTTGTTTCGAATAAAATGTTTGTTTTCTTAAGAACACTATTGAATTATGTCATGATATTACTTTTTATATCTGATTGTATCCATTTACAATTTGCAAACCCCATATGGCATACTTGTAGAAATTACATCCTATCCAATTAAAATGGCAATGAAAAAGTGCAGTTCATTAGTTCATACCTTTTGTATTTTAATCATAACTTAAAAGGTCTTAAGCTGATTAGCTGGCAGTGAAAATACTGGCAACAACTGATCTTTATAGCCTTATTAAGCTTAATTATATGTTTTAAACTGGTTTTATCTCAGTCTCTATGTGACAAACATATTTTCTAAGAAATATGAATTGGGTGTTTGGATTAAGGATTGTTTTATAATGATATCTTGTTTAGTTTAGTAGGCTGAGGCTCTAGCTTGATTCTACCTGGTATACTTGAAGTTTTAAAAAAATTTTAATTTTTTAATTTTTTAATTTTAATTTTTTAAAAATTCAAGGTCAATACATTTGGCCCAATAACATTTATTTCATGCCAATGAAATTAAATTATGAGCTACTAACTTTTTGGCTAGCCAAAGAATAGCCAAATTTAAATAATGTAATAATTTTTAATTGTCTAAATAGTATTATAACTAGTATAAGACTTTGTGAGTATGATATAATATAAATTTTAATGCATTTATTTCTAGATTGAAAATTTATTTGTTTTAATGATATATATAGTGATATATAGAAGACTATCATAAATGCTTCATAAACTCAATGATAATTATTATAAAAGCCCTGCTAGTAGCTTTGAGGGCCCTGCCCTCTACCCCCTTGGTTTTGATAGCCTTGCCCCCTTGCCAATGGCTTTGATGGCCCTCCCCCTTACCCCCTTTGGCTTTGAGGGTTCTTCCCCAATTTAAATCTTCCAATCTTCCACAGTTAAAATTTGTTGCCAAATTTGTAGGAAGATTGAACCAATTTAAGCACTGACACTCAAATAAAAAGACTCCAGGCTCAGGGGAAAATAGTTGTGATTTTGATGCTGTCTATTAGAATGGCTTGCAGACTAGACATACACTTGCAAATAAGGAGATTTAAGATTTTTTTGAATACATTACTGTTTTCTAGATTTCTTGTATTTGCATAAGTAAGTTACTTCTAGTAGTAGGTCGCTACCACCACTGCAAAGTTGCAGAAAAGAATTTAGTTTGGCTCAATTAGAATGAATTATAGCCCAGAAATCTTATTTAGTTACAATACATAGCAAGTTTTGCCTCTCAGAAAAATAAGAAGGTTCAAATATTGTCTAAAGCAACGATTGGCAAACTTTTTTGCTTGAAGGGCCAAATAAAGATACCAGCTCATGTCTTCGGGTCAGATGAGAGAGGAAAAGAGAATGAATAGCTGAGAGATGAAAGAAGTGAAAAAAGATGAGAGAGATATTATGAGATATGGAATGAGAATAGATGAAGAGAGAAGAGTGCAGAGAGGAAGTAAGAGAGCTAAAAAGAGACACAAAAGCTTGAGCAGGCCGGATTCAAAGGATTCAAGAGCCAGATAGAGGGGGGGGAGGCTTCGCGGGCCATAGTTTACCTACACTTGGTCTAAAGAACTCCCTTCTAGCCAGCACTGAGGGAAATTGCCTTAGGTAAAATATGTATTTCTAAACGCTATGAAAACTTTACTACACTGCTAGTTAAAATTACCCAATCTTGAATAACTCTTATAACGCAGTTGATATTGAAATTGCAGCAATTTTTTCCACTTCCAAACAATGCCGGAATACCAGGTGCTCCGCTGTGTGCAGTGTAGCGCTTTCCAGGTGCACCAGTGCAAACAGGCAGCCGCCAAGCGTTGGCAGTGCAGTCTGTGCGGACTCAAGCAGTCCTATTTGCGAGTCTATGCTCAGGGCGTGGCGAAGGCTTGTCGCGAGGCTGCTCAATCGTTTAACATGCGCAGAGGAGAGGCTGAACAGGCAGCTGCTCAGGAGGAGGCTGATTATGCTCACACTGATGAAGCTCAGAGTCAGCAGCAGCAATCGGAGAAGCCGCAACAGGATTCGAAAATTGATTGGAATGTTTTTCTGTGAAAAAAATGGACTTTTTAATCTTCTTTTCCTGAACATTCTGTCATTAGTAGTATTTTTAGTAGTAGTAGTATAATCAGTGGCGCTTTTTCAATAAATATATTACAGGTAATTGCTCATCAATTTGTTTCAAATTCAAGACAAGCAGTTTCTTGTAAAAAATAGTCACACTTTAGATGATTTATTTAAGCTGTTCAAAAAATTCGAAAAATAACACTCCTTGAGAGTCTATAATCTGTTCCTTAAGCTCTGATTCCGCAACATCGGATTTGCATCTGTAGGCTCTGCAATCCACTCTTCAGTATCTGCAGCCCTTTCTTTAGACTCTGTTAGGGTCTGCAACCCACTCTTCAGTCTTTGTTGGGTCTGTAACCCACTCTTCAGACTCTGTAGGGTCTGCAACCCACTCTTCAGACTGTTGGGTCTGCAACCCGCTCTTCAGACTCTGTAAAGTCTGCAACCCACTCTTCAGGCTTTGTAGGGTCTGCAACCCGCTCTTTAGGCTTTGTAGGGTCTGCAACCCGCTCTTCAGACTCTGTAGGGTCTGCAACCCACTCTTCAGGCTCTGTAGGGTCTGCAACCCACTCTTCAGGCTTCGTAAGGTCTGCAACCCGCTCTTTAAGCTTTGTAGGGTCTGCAACCCACTCTTCAGGCTTCGTAAGGTCTGCAACCCGCTCTTTAAGCTTTGTAGGGTCTGCAACCCACTCTTCAGACTCTATAGGGTCTGCAACCCACTCTTCAGGCTCTGTAGGGTCTGCAACCCACTCTTCAGGCTCTGTAGGGTCTGCAACCCACTCTTCAGGCTTTGTAGGGTCTGCAACCCGCTCTTTAGGCTTTGTAGGGTCTGCAACCCGCTCTTCAGACTCTGTAGGGTCTGCAACCCACTCTTCAGGCTTCGTAAGGTCTGCAACCCGCTCTTTAAGCTTTGTAGGGTCTGCAACCCACTCTTCAGACTCTATAGGGTCTGCAACCCACTCTTCAGGCTCTGTAGGGTCTGCAACCCACTCTTCAGGCTCTGTAGGGTCTGCAACCCGCTTTTTAAGCCTTGTGGGGTCTGCAAACCACTCTTTAGGGTCGGTTGGGTCTTTCGATCTACATGATTTATCTATCTCGTACTAAGTAATTTCTATTTAATTTAACGATTTTCGATGATTGGCACGAACCTTTATTACTCTCAATGTACACAGCGTATAATTTGAATGTTTCATAGTGGGTAGCAAAAGCAAAAGTTAAACAGCGATCTATCTTCGGGCAGGCAAGCATTGCACTCCTTTTCTCTCGTATTGGGCCGGAAATCGAAATGCGGAAACTTGGATTAGCAGACCCGACGGCTCCCAGCTCCGGGGTCAGTCAGTATTGGATTGGGCAGATTTGAACGTTGTAGTGGAGAGAATTGAGTGAAATGTAGTCGTAGAATTGAATGATTGAACTCTTTGCGCTTAGCTGCAAAGCCTGCCTGGAATCCACAGGGTTAGAAACGAATTAAAAAGAGTGTGTAGGATATAGGATTTGAAATAGAATTTGCCTTCTGAGAAAAATTGCGAGGCTTATTGAGACTCAAAGTCCTGCTAGTTGGTAGTTCTGGGAATCGCGCCCTCTGATTGGCAGATGGTCCCGTGTCTCCATTTTCTCGCCTTTGTCCTCCGTTCTCTTTGGACTAAAAAGTTTTCTGTTCAAGTAGAAGCAGAGCTAAAAAGGATTCAGAAATCGGTTGTCTTTTCTACATCGAATTCTCTTTGCAAAGAAAGACACCGAGGTAAATGCTAGCAGCAAATTCTGCAACAATGTTACTTGTTACATTTATCACAGTCGTTTGTTTAGCAGTTGCATCGGTATCCGCTGATTCAGGTGGTAATAACAAGCCCAACTCAAGTTGGTGCGACAGCCTGCCCCCCGTAATCAGGGCTGCCAACACCAGCTCTGAAGCGGAGTTCGTAGCTCGCTTATTAGCCGGCTACGAGAAGCATCATCGACCGCCGAATTGTCGCGACGGTACCAAAGTAGCTTCATCTACGGCTACAATTGTACGGATCAACATTTTTGTGAACAGTATCAGCTCTGTGAGCGTAGTCGACATGGACTATTCTGTTGATATGTTCCTCCGACAGCGATGGACCGATCCTAGACTTCGATTCACCTCTACGAGTGACAAAGAGGTGCTCTCATTGAACTACATGCGCGACAGGCTCTGGATTCCTGATCTGTTCTTCCGCAACGCCAAGGAAGGCAGGCTGCACACTATCACTACGCCTAACCTGCTCTTGTGGGTCTATCCAGACTGGGGCAGCGTCCTATTCAGTCAGAAGCTGTCTGTGAAGCTCGACTGCCCAATGACGCTGTGGAACTTTCCGATGGACAGTCAGGTGTGCCGAGTTGAGATGGGCAGCTATGGCTACTCGCTAGACCAACTGGAGCTCGTCTGGAATGAAGACCAACAAGTGGAACTAAACCGCAAGATGCAAGTCAACGAGTTTGAATTTCCACGTTTAAGACACGGAGCTTGCATGAAAGCCTATAATAGTACTGGCAGATTTGCCTGCCTCTATCTGGAGTTTCATCTGGTTAGGAAGTTTGGCTTCTATTTGATCTACACGTATCTGCCATCTATACTTGTGGTGATGCTGTCGTGGGTGTCCTTCTGGATCGACTATCAGGCTGTGCCGGCCAGAATATCCCTGGGCCTGCTGTCAATTTTGGCACTGATTACGCAGGCTGCCGCAACTCTGCAGAAATTGCCGAGGGTCTCCTACATCAAGGGTGAGAATAATGGAATGTATTTTCTAGTTAATGAGTAGATAAGTTAGTGATTGTCAACGGCCAAGGTCCGAAAATCCATACAAAACCAGTATGTCGAGGTCCAAAAATCCATGGTGACTCTATTGCAATTGAATGCCATTGTCAATGCTTGTTCCGGGGCAATATGTTTTGTTTTCCGTCGTTTTGAACGCATTTCCTATGCAACAGATTTGAGTGTCATTGATTTTTCACATTTTTCTGCACCGACTAAAAGTGAGTTTTTTAGTTTTTCTGTTGAAAAGTTTATCCTTAGCAACCAAAATCATTAAACAAAGCTCGATTGAATGAAGCAAAAATGACGAAAATTTTACTGCAAACTTTTTGCACAGCCAGCCAGCCCTTAAAAGTAATCGAAACTTTTTATGTCAACTACCTGCCTGAGTCCCTTTAGCTAGGCAAGTTTTTAACAAAATCTGAGTTTCAATTTCGTAGTTTTCTAGCACTAATAAAGACAGAGAGGAAGGTTGTTAAATGTTTTGAATGTTTTCTATTTCAAAGCTTGGCATGAATAGTATCTCATTTTCCAGGATGCAACAAAGACATAAAACATGATCTCTTGTTTTCAATCGATTCAAGTGACCAAATGCACCTGGGTCAAATTACAATAGATTGAAATCGTGAATTGGTTGGGTCAAAGCTTAATTAACAGGTTTAAAACATGAAAAAATGACTGTGCTAATTTTAGTTAGGTCGTAGCTACTAGCAATCTTGTGCCCCACTTTGTGGCGGCCAATAAGCGGAGGGACGATTATTGTGCATCCTATTTGCATTTACATCTTAGCAATTCTATTCCCCCTGTAAGCCTTGACATCTTAGCAATTCCTCCAAGCCTGGGCATCTCCTTATGTTTCATTACACTTGTTTTGATGTTTGAATGACGCTTCTTTTTTGTTTTACATGGTGTCTCGTTTATGTTTGACATTATACGAGCTACTTCTTGTATGTTTTACATGACGTTTCTTTTATCTTTTACATGACGCTGCTTTTATGCTTTACAAGCGTATTGTTGGTAGGGTCCTGGGCGGAAATGACAGCAAGATTGGTTCAAGTGTGACATCCTGAGTCAAACGCAAATCACAAACACTCGGGGCTTGTTCACATCGCCATCGTGTTGGTTTTGAAATGAAGACGTCAACGTATTGTCAAAGAAGACGCCTGCTGCGTCGACCCTGTCAAGGTGCTTCAGGGAATTGATATAATCGAATACTTTGCGATGATGAGCTACGAGCGTATTGTTGACTTTGGCGGCGTCGTTAGCCTCCTCGCTTTTGTCAACGTTTACCATTTTCGTTGCGCGCTTCTGCTAGTCCAGATTTTGCTGACTTCTGAGCATACATAATGGCGTTGGATAGAAAAATAGAAATACAAGTAAAAAACCTAGTCAAAGAAAATTCTCCAAAATTTTAACGTAGGTTAAAATAAATTCTCGAACGCAAACAAAGTATTCGAGAGTTGGCTCTAGGTTATTATTTTCGGAGCCCCAGGACAGTTGAATTTCGGCTTGTTTCATGTACGAGTATATTTGATGAATTTTGCAAGAATTTCTATTATGGCCCTATCGTCTTGAGTCATTAGGTAAAATAATTTCTCCTCTTCACTACGGGAAGGCTTATAAACTTCAAAAATTATTCAGAAGTTTTCTTGTTCAAATTTATCGCGGGTAGCACTATACTATAGAAGTTCCTTCCAACTACAATTAAACAGGAAGTGAACTTCGGGTCCATGAGATTTGCCCGCCGAGAATTGCCCGCCGAGAATTGCCCGCCAAGATTTGCCCGCAGTGCATTTTGCCCGCGAGTAAATTGCCCGCGAGCGAATCGCCCGCCGAGGTTTGCCCGCAATGCTTTTTTCCTGCAGCGCATTCGGCAGCTAGATTCTTTCTGCAATACCCCCCCCCCAAAAATGCATTTGATATGCAGTTACTATCAAAACGTTTGATCGGGTAAATCTCTTTATTAAGACTTACTAAGCTGGGGAGGCAATGCAGACAAAATCTGCCGCATGGCCAAATGCGCTACATGTACACTCAGCAACATTGAAAAGTTTCCACCCTAGCGCGCGAAGGGTCAACGTTTTGGTGGGTGGAGATATTCGTGGTTTGAGCCATAGACAAATATATAATCCGGATTCAAACGAAGCAAAGGAACAGCAAAGAAACAAAGTACGCGAGCATGGGTGACAACTTGCCCAAAACAGAGTCAGTAACGCGTATAGTAGCCACGTGCGTGCAGCAGAGCGCTCACTCTCCGGGGCATCCCCAGAACCAGGCAGCATCTCCTGGCGCGGCTGGCGCCACACGCGAATGCGGCCGTCGGCACGGAACAATCGAAAGCGGCTCTCATCTGTGAAAATCACTCGCCGCCACTGCTGCTGCGTGTGTGTGTGTGTGTGGTGGGAAGCGCCCAAGCACAGCTAGAGGCAGTGCTTGGCCAGCGCAACCAGGCCGAGGGGATCGGCAGAGATGCTGCTGAGTTCAATGGTGTGTCCTCCGAGGAAGCGGAGCCTGGCGCCGGCTAGAGCAGGGCAGTCCAGCCATTGCTCCAGGTCGTCGCATTGGTGGCCGCAGCGGACGCACGTAGGGTCGACCGACGGGTCGATGACGCTGCGGTAGGCGCGGAAAAGGAGACAGTGGCCCGAGCGGATGCGGGCGAGGAGCATGGCGTCGGCGCGGTCAGTGATAAGGCCATCTTCCAGTTGGCGGTTGAGCTGGCTGTAAGTGTGACGGGTTCGGTCGTGACTGATCGGCGGGTCTTGGAAGGTACGGAAGATGGCGTTTTTGGCGCTACGCAGGCTGATAGGGCAAGGGGGAGGTCCAACGAGGTGGCCTCCTTGGCGGCGAGGTCGGCGAGCTCGTTGCCGGGGATGCTTTGGTGTCCAGGGACCCATTGCCAGGAGATGTCGACACTAGGGGATGGAAGCTGGGCTCTGATAGCGGGGCTGCCGGTGGTGAGCGCGCGGAGGAGGGCCTGGCTGTCCGTGCAGATGCAGATGGCACCCGTGATGACGGATTGATTGATCCAGCTGATGGCGAGAGCAGCGGCAAGGACCTCCTCCTCAAAAGAAGAAGTGGAAGGAGCGCCGCGTTGACGGAGGGTGTCCAGGACGGTCGGATTCTCGGGGTCGCCGACGGTGATGACCGCCGCGGCGCCGCCGCAGGATGTGCCGCCGGCAGCCGAGCCGTCAAAGTAGATGATGAGCGGGCCTGGCAGCGAGCGGATACAACTGATGGCTGTAGTCGTGCGAGCTGGGCCAAATTCAGGCAGGTCCATGTTAATGCGGACGTCATTGATAAACCATGGGGCGCGTCCCACGGGGCCGGGCGCGTCATGCAGATAGGGGCGCGCGGAGAGGTGAAGGCAACGACCTGAGGCAGCTGCGTGCACGCTTGGTGACGCCAGCTGCTTCTGCGGAGGCGGTGTGGCGTGGAGCCTGAGGCCACGATGTGGCACGGGTGGGAGGCCGGAAGGCGGAGCGCCCTTTCAAAAGCGGCGAGGCAGATGGCGTTGCTTCCGGTGCGAACGGAGCAAATGCCGGCTTCCAGCCTGAGGGCCTCGACAGGAGTCGTGCGGTGTTGGCCAGTGACGATGCGGAGGGCGGCGTTCTGAGCTCTCTCGAGCTGGCTAAAGGCAGAGTCCGAAAGCCAGGGGTGTCAGGTTGGGGCCACAAAATTGATGATGCTGAGTTGCATGGCCTTATAGATGCGAAGCATGAGTTTCTTGCTCCATCCCCAATCCTTGGATGCGAGACAGGCAAGCATCCGGCAGCGAGAGGTAGTGCGATTACAGACAGACTCCAGATGACCACGGAAGCTCAACGTGCGGTCCAGCGTGAGGCCGAGCAGGCGTGGGGAGGGGTTGTGCCACAGGGGCTTGTCGGCGATGCGCAGAAGAGGAGACCAGGAGGCTTCGCTGGGGTCCGAGGAGAAGAAGGCAGATTCGCTCTTGACGGGGTTTAGCACCATTTTGTTGTTGGTGCTCCAGCGGGCGACTTGGTCCAGCGCGGATTGGACAAGACCTTGGGCGACCAGCTTGGCGCGATGGCGCGCGAGGAGGGCGATATCGTCGGCGTACATTGAGAGCTCCGCGGGAGGGCTGACGGCGTCGTTGACGGTGTCAATAAAGAGGATAAACAGAAAAGGGGCCATGACCGACCCTTGAGGTAGGCCTTGGCGTAAGATGACGGGGGAGCTGAGCGAACCGTGCATTTGCACTCTGGCTATGCGGTGGCAGAGGAAGGCGGCCGTCCATTTGATGAAAATGAGGGGGACGGCTTTCTTGGCCATGATGGTGATGAGGCGTTCCCGCCAAACTTTGTCAAAAGCCTTGCAAAAATCGAGGAGGGCCAAGATAGAGCGTTCGCTGGGTTTAAGAAAACTCGATTTTATAAACCACTGCTAAAATCCTTTTCTGTTTATCCGCTGTTACAATCCGGGGTTAGACAAGTTGTGCCATAGACTATATTTATTTCGCTTCTTTGTCCCATTTGCATACATATGTCAACGGCTAAAAGGACAAGTTAAAAAAAATCATCTGGGGGCCAATTTTATAAACACCCTAATCCATGTCAGCTACTCCGTTCATTCACAACCCTCGTGACTTTCCGAACGAATTGACACTCAGAAGCTTTTTAGATGGTTGGATTTACCCGAAAGCGTTGTTCAAAATTCGCGTTGACAAGAAAGTTCCTCCTTTCCAAAAAACACGCGGAGATCGCTGTTTTTCTGCGTTTAGCAGCCCATGTATGTGTAAAAAATCCATGTCAGACTTGGATAGCGGTTAGTTGGTAAAATATCTATACCAACTAGCCGTCTGATAGCTTTATAAAACCGGTTTTGGGTCAGCACGACTGGCAATTCTGACCATAGACCATAGATTTTCATCTTGGTTAGCTACCAGTGTGTTTGTAAAACCCAAACACGTCTTTTAGCCGCTACCCTTCTTCCATCTGGGGTTAAATTCTTCATTCTTCCCTCTGGGGTGAGATTCGTCCATCTGGGGTGCGATTCGTGGTGAGATTCGTTTATCTGGGGTGAGATTCTTCCATCTGGGGTGAAATTCGTGGTGAGATTCGTTTATCTGGGGTGAGATTCTTCCATCTGGGGTGAAATTCTTCCATCTGGGGTGAGATTCGTCTATCTGGGGTGAGATTCGTCCATCTGGAGTGAGATTCGTCCATCTGGGGTGAGATTCGTCTATCAGGGGTGAGATTCGTTTATCTGGGGTGAGATTCAATTTTAGATAGGAAATTTCTAGAGTATACTTTTCAGTTAAGTAGTACCATTTGGAGCTGTAGTTAACTTGTTTTTGTTATCTGATTGATTTTGCTACTTCGTCCATGTTGACAGTCTTGCATTATTTTTCTATTCATTTTTAGCTGCAATCCCAATCTCACCGTAAACTGAGTCTCCGACTGAGCGCCAGGCGGGCTGCTCCATCACTCTCAGTATCTTGGCAAACTTTTAGAGTTGCCTGCACAAGATATCGGAAATAGATCCTCTCAATTAGACTTCGGTCCCAGGTTCCAGGAAACGAAAGCCTCCCCAGGCCTCAGAGGCGTAAAGAACCATTATGCTTTCAACTATGGTTGTTTACAATAGAGATGGAGTTGTCTGTGCTTTACTGTTCCAAGGCCAACTTATTTTCTTAGAAGCATCCCAGGTATTTCCACTCTGAATATGACCTCACTGAATATGTCCAAATCATCGCAGTACACACGGTAGATTGTTTACCGCCTTATTCATAATGAAAGTTTTAAATGATGAAAAGTGGTACCTTTCATCAGAAAAAGCTATAGGTTTAGAAAGATAGTAGCGAATTCTGGTCCCATGCAAAATTTATACAAACGATCTGATGCGTAAATATTGGCAAAGAAGTCTCTCGTACCAGCTCGAATGGCAGCAGTATTTAAGGTGCTTGATAACTATAGTACTGCTTATAGTGCTATTGTTGCTTCATCTCATAGCTGCCTTGCAGTTCTCTGGCTTCGTAGTAAGATTTTTTTCTTTAACACACGCGCGCGCTTTCATGCCCGGAAGAGGAAGCGCCTAAGACAGATGGAGTTTCACAGCCGCCTCCGTGCGTTCACACACGACAGCTTAAGCCTGGCTGCCATCGCCGGCGCTCTATACCTGTTGGGTTTCCATGAATTATTCAAAGCCGCAGTGAGTGAACGCGATGGCGAGAAATGGGGGGGGGGCGAGCAGTTTCACCCATGCCTGCCTCCTACCATACGGAAGCGTTCCTCGCTTGCAGCATCGGAGCAGCAGCAGCAGCAGCTGAAATTGTTGCTAGCGAAGAAACTACGAAGCCAGAAGAAACTTTAACTTTGGCTTGGCCTGTCTGAGAGAGAAAAGAAAAAAGAAGAAAGACAGTCTTGCTGTACGGAAACTGTCGCCCACTTGAGTTTTCATCATGCATCAGTTATTTTGGCTGAAAAACTACAAGTAAAAATTGCTGATAAAGTTTTACTGAATCGCAATGGAAAATACTCAACAAGTTTATCGCAGTATTGTCAGTAACTTTATCATCCTGGTTTTGTTAACTTCATACTCTTTGGGTATTTAAGGTGAAAATAACTACCTGAGTATGGGAGAATGATACAGTTCTAGCTGAGTTATTAGGGGAATGATGCAGTTCTACCCCTGAGTATGGGAGAATGATGCAGTTCTACCCCTGAGTATGGGAGAATGATGCAGTTCTACCTGAGTATGGGAAAATGATGCAGTTCTACCTGAGTATGGCAATGATGCAGTTCTACCTGAGTATGGGAGAATGATGCAGTTCTACCTGAGTATGGGAGATTGATGCAGTTCTACCTGAGTATGGCAATGATGCAGTTCTACCTGAGTATGGGAGAATGATGCAGTTCTACCTGAGTATGGGAGATTGATGCAGTTCTACCTGAGTATGGCAATGATGCAGTTCTACCTGAGTATGGGAGAATGATGCAGTTCTACCTGAGTATGGGAGAATGATGCAGTTCTACCTGAGTATGGGAGAATGATGCAGTTCTACCTGAGTATGGTAGAATGATGCAGTTCTACCTGAGTATGGTAGAATGATGCAGTTCTACCTGAGTATGGCAATGATGCAGTTCTACCTGAGTATGGGAGAATGATGCAGTTCTACCTGAGTATGGGAGATTGATTCAGTTTTACCTGAGTATGGCAATGATGCAGTTCTACCTGAGTATGGGAGAATGATGCAGTTCTACCTGAGTATGGGAGAATGATGCAGTTCTACCTGAGTATGGTAGAATGATGCAGTTCTACCTGAGTATGGTAGAATGATGCAGTTCTACCTGAGTATGGTAGAATGATGCAGTTCTACCTGAGTATGGTAGAATGATGCAGTTCTACCTGAGTATGGTAGAATGATGCAGTTCTACCTGAGTATGGTAGAATGATGCAGTTCTACCTGAGTATGGTAGAATGATGCAGTTCTACCTGAGTATGGTAGAATGATACAGTTGCTTAAGCTAAGGAAATCATCCAACCAGTCACCTGGCTTTCGTGGCTTGGCATGTGCTTGAGTAGAAGTTCTGAATGCTACTCACGTTGAAAAACTGGCACTGTAAGTGTTGCTATTACAAAACCAGCGTCAAGTGTCTTTCTGTACTTGGAAATCTTGTTTAACGAACTTCCTAAGGGTAGGCTAGCATTCTATTACCGGTAGGCAACTACTCCAATGTAAGCACCTCTATAACATATGATCTGTACGCGAACACTGTCTCCTATCTTTGGCAACACCTTTTGTGTCATGCTCTTGTGAGTTCCTTTGGGAGGGCTGCTTGTTGGCACTTCATAACCCAGCATTGATAGTGGAAAATACTTCAAAGTCAGTATAGCTTGGCTGCTTCAAAATATTGTCGATTTCGGGTCTTATGAATCCTACCTATCGTTGGTCTTTAGCTAACTATATAGTCACCATGCGTTTTTGCATCGTCACAACAGAGTTCACCAGAATTCATAGCTAACAACACACTCTCTTCTAAAGTACTTTGTTGCTTTGTTTTGTAAAAATTGCATGCAATCCATAGAGCTAAATACAGAGCAGAACAAACAACGTAGTTTGAATGTAAAAAATGTTAAGTAGTCTATTAGTTGTTCTTATTTTAATTTTATTTGGGAGTTTCGATAAAGTCTCGCAAGCAAACGGAGCATTCGAGAATCGGCTAGAGATTTTTTTTCCGGTACCTGTGTGTGTTGCATTCCAGCTTGTCATGCATATTTGATGAATTCTGCCATTTTCAATTACGTCTCTATCATTAATTAATATACTTTGTCCTCTTCAGTAAGGTTTTTTTTAATTTGAAACCTTATTCGAGATGTCCTGCTCAGATTTATCCCGGGAAGCAACAATAAAAGTTACAACTGCACTTAAACAGGAAGTGAACTTCTCGGCACTTTGTACAGGTCCTATTCTTGTAAAGGGTCTTTGGTCTCGCAGTCCTCATTGTTTTGCAGGCTAGTTTATGGCTTGCTAATCTAAACTGGGAATCGAACCCATGGGCTTGGGAGCCACTGATAGGCTCATTTTGCACCACTAAATCAGTTAAAGTGCCTCACCTTTCTTTTGCCCACAAGGCGTTGTAGCCTAGTGGTTAGGGCGTCGATTCCCGACCCACTCGGAACAGTTTGTGTCCTTGAGCAAGACACTTAACTCTGCACTGCTTTAGTTCACCCAGCTGTAAAATGGGTGCCAGCATTAGCTGGGGCAATTGAGGGTGTGTGGCGACCCCCCAGTCCTTGGACTGAACAGCCGTACGCAGCCTTCAAATGCGCCGCGCAATAGCTGCGGCTGAGCTGTCGGTTGCACATCTGCTCATTAGGGCAGGTGCAGCTAATCAAATATTATTGCCCACCATACAAGCTTTTCTCGTCACACTCTATATCATCTACTTTTTAGTAGGTATTACTTGCTTTATATGCAATTCCGAAGTAAATTCCGAAGTAAAAAGGGCAGGCCTACTGAGCAGTCTCTTATCTGCAATAAGTTTTAGCCATTTTTACTCGCAAAAATCCTGAACTTTCAACTCTTTTATCGATTTGTTTTCCTTCCTTACCCAAACCCCGCCCGAACAGTCCTTCCGTTTTACCTGCCCGCAATGAGACGAAACTCTCTCAACAGCAACCGAACCCTCGCCACCTGCAGCCATCGATGTCTGGCTATTTGCCTGCCTGGCCTTTGTTGTCCTCTCTCTACTGGAGTTCTCCCTGGTCAACGTGCTCACTCGCCGGCGGACCTGCAGCAGCCGTCAGCAGCGACGTAGGCAGCAGTTCCGTTGTCATGGTAACGGACTTCACCGTCTACGCCGAACGGTCAGCAACAGCCTGGCAACCGGCGAGCAGACGCCGGAGAGTCCGCTGCTACTGCGGAAGCGACTCCTGCTGACGCCCGAGCTGGAGACGTCGCGTCAGCGAGGCTTGGACGACGATGCCTACCAACCACCGGCTGAAGGCTTCGACATTGACGAAGAAAATGGAGACAACTTCGACGGGCTGAACGACGGCTCATTCGGTGACACGCCGGTACCTTCGCCGCCGCCACGGGTTGCCATGACAACGCCCGGCTGGCCGGGACCAATCGGGTTTGGATCGGCCTGCAGACAGACTCGCAGACGTCGCTGGAGACGAGAACACCAAAGCCGACTGCGAGGCTGCAGTGCAGGGCAGCTGCAGCAGCAACATCAGCTCAGACACGCCAGTCTGCAGTGGCTCACAGCCCAGCAGCTCGATCGCGTGTCAATATTTCTGTTCCCGTTCAGTTTTGCCGCATTCAATGCCGCTTATTGGGTGTACTTTCTAGTGCTCAGTTCGCATAGTAACGAGGGTTCGCTTTTTGAGTAAATTTTGTTCTGTAAACTAGATGTAACGGGGAAGTTGCAAAAATGGATTCCATTGTCTATGGTCAAAGCACACATAAACACTCTTTGATTCCTCAATGAGCTATAGCTCTCAAGCAAGGAGAGCTCATTCTTGGTCTCTCCTTGGTCACAGAACTTAGACTTAGATTATTAACTTGGAATAGCAATCTAATTATAGAACTCCTTGTCGCAAGTCTAATGGCTAATCGCATATAGTCCTTCTGTTTCATCATGATCTATAGCTTTGGCCATAGACAATTGAAACCATTTTTCCAGAGCGAAGTGTGAGAGCTATGGGGAATCCCATTTTAAATCTCACCAACCCTATTTTTAGAACATCTAGCTGTTATTTCTATTGTAGAGACCCAATGTGATCCCCCTGTCCTACTGGATATAATGTCAAATAAGCACTAAATTATTCATCAGGTTGGTAAACATTACCATCAAATGAATCGACAACTCACACGACTGATGATCAGTGGCTTGCTATGTATAAGTTATGTGACCGAATTTTGATGTGGGCGTGAGCGAGCCCGGATACAGCCGGCAGGGAAATGTTTAGTCTGTCATCTTTTATCACAAATATTTGCTGCGTACTGTAATGCATATCTCTCACTTATTAGCATAATGAACTTTTAGACAGTTTAAATTTCTTTTTAGTCGGTAACTATTAGAAACAAAACTAGCAAATTTTGGAATTTTTTCTAGTGGGTTAAAATCACCCCTTCACAAAAATGGCCTCTGTAAAATAGTTTCATCACAAAACCGCCCTTCCCAAAAATCGCCACCTTGAAGCCCTGCTAAATAATTTTGTGCAATTTTTCGAATTCTTTATTTAAACAAACAAAAAAGCTGCGCATATAGCTAATTTTTCATCAAACCCTACGTATCTATTCAAAGAAGCTTTTGTATTTATTGATTTACTCGTACATGAAGATCATTTTAGCCAGGACAAATTGAATGTATTTGCACAATCTGCTTGTCAATATTACCTTAGACTCGGTCTACTTTACTCATAAATCTGGTTTTGTATACTTTCTCTCTGGAAAAACACTGTTTTTACCCTGGTTGCTTCTGGTAGCTTGTCTAAGGGTTGTGCGCAATCCGATTGGCCTGGCTTCGGCTAGCCCAATTACTAAGGCTCCGCCCCGAAGGGGCTGTGCCCATTCTAAAAATAACCCAACCATTCTTTTTTCGTGCATTCCAATTATTTGGCCATCGGCCTTGGGTTAGGGGGGTGTACCTGGAGTGAGTTGGAGATCTGGACTGCAGTGTGGCTAGAACGGGACTTGAGCCCCCCGGTCGCACCCGCCCTGCAGGAAAGACGACCATTCACAAAAGTGTACGGTAGAGCCCAGTTGATGCCAGCCCTGAGGCTGAGCCCCGGGTTAGGGTTCAGGTGCTCCTCCCCTAATTAAATTCCGGTGCTTCCAAAAATTGGAGTTTTGAGCTCTGCCCTACCTGCCCGGTCCATCCTGCTCTGTCCTTGGTCCATCTGCTGGCTCCTCTGGTTGTCTCCCTGCTTATTGTGTCTAGGCTCTCATCACTGACAGTGGATTGGAGTCCTGAGCTGGAAGTTCGTCCCGAATCGGGGAAAACCGGCTGAGTCCGGTTTCCTCTTGCCCCTTGTGCCCCTCCCCCCCCCCTTGGCCTGGCCTCCAATATTGAGCTGGATAGGCGATACCCTTGTGGCTTGCAGCCCTATAGGAGGGTTTTTGTCTACTTTTACCTCTTGATAGGATACTCGCCCTCGGATACAAGCCTTCCAGACTCGCTCCAATAGTCAAGCCCTATTCCAAGACTTCTGGGTTTCCCCGCTCTTGGACGGCTTTCAGTAGTATACCGAACTTTTTCATTTCCAATTCTGTTTTTCGCGCACTCCCGAGGACTTGTCTGCTGGGTTGGTGGCCTGGGTGGACTCGGTCCTAGCACCGTCCCTGATTCCACTTTTGGGTTGGCGGTGTCTTGTACCGTAGGTTTGGGTTAGTAGCCCCAAAATTCCCCTGGCCTAGACGTCGGGGCCCAATCATGTGGGTATCTCGGGCTTAGGCCCCTGGAAGTGCCCCTCCGCGGCAGAGCCCAATCCAGGGCTGATCCGCGGGTTGGCACCGGCTTCCCACCCTCGTTTAACAACAAACGCACATCGAAAAGTACAGTTGTCGATATTTTAATGTTTATAAATGTACTTAATCACACTTGGTGGCTAGCAATGATCTGAGGTTGCCGTGCTTGAGGTTAGCAGCCAGAACTGTAAGAGTCATTGTAAGAACGGGTGAATGCCACAGACAAGAGGCTTACATGTATTTTTTTATTTCGATTTGATTTAACAAAATTAAGTTGCAACAAGTTCTGAATGCAACATTGAAAGGTGGATCCACGTCGGCGCAAGAGGCTACACGAGCTGAACGATTGGGGATTGAAAGGTTTTTCGACTATGTTTAAGCCATAGACAATCCAAAAAAGGCAACAGGGAATGAACAGCGACGCTATGTACATGTCCAAAACACAGTCAGAAACGGCTATAGCAGCCACGCGCGTTTCTCTCATCAATCGCAGCAATCGCCGATCCGCCTTTTCAGTCGTGCTTCGCATGTGGAGTATGAGCTAGATGCCTCGCGTCGCGTGTGCCACACTTTCAGTTTCTCTCAACTTCATATGCAACTTGCGTATCGTTGTATGCGATCGTCGAGCAGCTGAACGAATGGACATTCCCGCATCCAGCATGCCAACGTTGTCGTCTGCGTACACATGTGCCTTCAGTTTAACTCTTGTACACTCGTTGTTGTGACGCTTCTCCCTGTGACACCAGCTGATATCGGACTTTTCTTTCCTGCCCTTTACCGCTCATTTGTCTATGGCCCAAAACCAATTGTGACGACACCATCGATAGTGCTGCCCCTGGGACCTTTCGCGCAAGGGTGGCCGCAAAGCTTCAGAATCCTGGGTTTATTTCCTGACAAAATAATTAAAAACGATCAACATTCGATTTTATTATTGAAAGTCACTTTTTATTTGCGATCGAAGAAGGAAAATTGCAACCCCACACTGGTAAAGCAACGCTCTGTAAAAATAAATTTAACTGTACAGAAATTATTTAAAATAAAGACAAACTCCGCCGGTGCCCGGGCAAATCCTATTGGAAGCGATTTATCACACTGGTGCGCACGCCGAAATCTGGATCTGGCGCCGGTTCCCTCGGTCTGTGCTTCAAGTTCAGCAGCCGCAGAGGAATTTTCGGATCTCCCGGATAGCATTTGTACATATTCGGCAGCGGCTGGGGCTGCTCGAAACCCAGCAAGCGGTCGTAGCCTCTGCCGCTAGTCATGCTGCTTCGCCATTCGTTCCAAGGCACCACAATGTCTTCTGGAGTCTTCTTCAGCACGAGCGGATGATTTCGATTAGTCGGATAGAAGATCAACGATTGGCAGGCGTTGCAATTTGGGGGAACCAGAGCGGATGTCGGTATGGGGTCGATAGAATTCAGCACCCTGGGTTGCTCCTCCTGCTTGTCGAAGATTGCTGTGCACCGGCTGCCCAACGGCTGCAAACAGTCGAAGTTGAGTTCGATATTGTAGCGCCACTCCATGGCTTTGATTACGTATGGCTCGTCAGTTGAAGGCCGATATTGCAGGTAGCGAGTGATGTAGCCGTCCATTGGATTGCTCGGGCCGCGTTTAATGACGATGAACCATACTTTGAAGCCTTGACGACGGATAACGTTTGTGAGATGGTATTGAAAGCCTTCGCTTTCTGCCTGAAGGTTGCAGAAATACATGGATAAAATTTGGTTATTATCTCGTAATGCATTAAAACACTAATTTAAGGCAGCATTCTTTCAAATATTTTATTAATTACTGTGGAGAGATCCTATTTCTAGTCGGAGAAAATTTCCTGTGATTTTGGTATTTCCAAGAAATAATTGGAATTCGGATTGTAAATGTATTTGCACGATGGAGGATATCCGCAAAGGTGCTAACTGGATCATTGAGGAGGCATTTGCACGATTGAGAACATCCGCAAAGGTGTTAGCTGGATCATTGAGGTATTAATTGCACCAATGGAACACGATGGAGAACATCCACAAATGTGTTTACTGGATAATTGAGAAGGTGTTTGCACTATGGAGGACGATGGAGAATATCCGCAAAGGTGTTAGCTGGATCATTGAGGTATTAATTGCACCAATGGAGAACGATGGAGAACATCCACAAATGTGTTTACTGGATAATTGAGAAGGTGTTTGCACTATGGAGGACGATGGAGAATATCCGCAAAGGTGTTAGCTGGATCATTGAGGTATTAATTGCACCAATGGAGAACGATGGAGAACATCCACAAATGTGTTTACTGGATAATTGAGAAGGTGTTTGCACTATGGAGGACGATGGAGAATATCCGCAAAGGTGTTAGCTGGATCATTGAGGTATTAATTGCACCAATGGAGAACGATGGAGAACATCCACAAATGTGTTTACTGGATAATTGAGAAGGTGTTTGCACTATGGAGGACGATGGAGAATATCCGCAAAGGTGTTAACTGGATCATTGAGGTATTAATTGCACCAATGGAGAACGATGGTGAACATCCACAAATGTGTTTACTGGATAACTGAGGAGGTGTTTGCACTATGGAGAATGATGGAGAATATCCGCAAAGGTGTTAACTGGATCATTGAGGTATTAATTGCACCAATGGAGAACGATGGTGAACATCCACAAATGTGTTTACTGGATAACTGAGGAGGTGTTTGCACTATGGAGAATGATGGAGAATATCCGCAAAGGTGTTAACTGGATCATTGAGGAGGTGTTTGCACGATGGAGAACATCCGCAAAGGTGTTTACTGGATCACTGAGGAGGTATGTGCACGGTGAAGGATATCTCCAAAGGTATTCTTATACCCAGGGAAATTACCTTGGTGGTAATGTGGGTAAAGGGATCAGCGTTTGTACCTGCCAGTGCATGGTCGGGTAGAAGTAGTCGGAGAACCGCAGCTCGTGAAAGCCCGGTCGAATCCGCGACCCGGAGCGCAGATCAATCATAGACGATTTATGAGAATAGAAAGGCCACTGGGTGCCGTTGCTGTCGTTCACCATGGAGTGCAGGCCGGTCTTCAACGGCTGGAACTCCCAGCAGTAGCTGCCGCCTCTTTCAAACGTGTTCTTCAAATCGATGTAGTCGCAAGCTTGCGCCAGACCCACCGTCCAATTAGATTTCGGCATCGAGGCTTCAAATGAGAACCCAACCCGGCATTTGAAGTGCTCGCCACGCCACTGCATTAGTTGGGGCCGTTCAGACACTCGAGTGGTTTTGTTGCTACCCGGCTGAGGCCCGCAATAGTACACCCTGACGTAATGCAGGTTGATGTGTGCTTCAGGTTGGAATGTTTCCAACAGTCCGCTAGCATCGTTGCTGTTGCCTTCTTGTTGCAGTTTCCTAACATCATCGTCCAATTGTTGATTGTCAAGTACGTCCTTGTCAATTCTGGGGCAGGCTTCGTATGGCTCCCATTCGGCCTCAGAAAGGTGCTGCGTCTCATTGTGCAGCAGCTGGTCATCGAAGTTCATGGCCCACTTCAAATGGGCCCACACTGAGCTCACTGGTTTGAGCCTATCGAATTGATGCTAAACCCAAGAGCGCTGGTTGACAATCAAATCCGCTTTATAATTAAGCTTGCGAGTCGATGGCCATAGACGCATAGAAGATCGTAATGTTCCGCGTTTTCATCATCCTTAATTAGAATATAGGACAATATTCAGCTAAATATAAGTTAGTTTTTGAGAGAAGCTTTGTTTTTTATGAGCGCGAGTCATTTCTCTATGTAGAAATAGTACTTACTAGTGCTACTACTTAGAATAGCAAAAAGGAGTCAAACATGTAGCTGACTTCTCGAAAATTCCATATGAATGCATTGGCCCAGCATCATAGTGAAAACCGTAGCAAAAACAACAATAACAACAAAATACGTTGTCAGCCAGTCATGCGAGTAATGAGAGGTAAAGACAACATCACAGGGCAAGGTTCAAGGCCTCCGGTCGCGAACGTTTGCCGGCAGTATCCGGGGCGCCGGCATCAGCCAGCAGGCAGTCAACGAAACGCCGAGTGCATGCCTGTCCCCGTAATTAGGACTCGGCGCAGATGATGTGCCCCCCATCCCTAGCTGGAGTCACCGACGGCCCAACAGTTCGCGGGGACAGGACAGGCCAGGTAAGGACAACGTTGTACAACAGGACAGTCTCAATCACCGCCTGGAACAGCGTCGCCCTCTGGCGGTCAGGCAGAGCCTCGGACTGCAGGACAGCCCTAATGTAACGGAAGGCAGCCCAGGCAAGTCCACAGCGACGTCGCAGGTCCTCGCGAACGTCAGGCACCAGACCGCCGAGACAGACGAACTGCTATAACAGTGATTTTAGCGCTCAAATGTTGGTTGTAGCTGCAGTCTATCTTCTTTTTTTAATTGTTAACTTTCGATTGGTAGATCCATTTATGCAAAAAATAATATACTGCTATTCTTGCTTACAGTAGTTAAGTGCATGGAGTCCTACAAAAAAGGATTTTAATTTAGTAAAGTTTTTCGTCTTCTCCTACGAATTCTCTCTCTACCCGGAAACTCCACGGAATTGCCTTGGAAAAATCGCGGATTTGCCGCCTGAACATGGAACCTTTTCTCTTTACAGCCCTCTTCCTTCCTTCTCTTGCCCTGAAAAGTACGCTTTACTGATCAGCCGATTTTTGCCAGCTGCATTTCGTGCAAATATAACTATCCACTATTACAAAATAATAGTGGCAATAGACAAAAAATAAATAATTACTCCTCGTTTGTAATTTATAAGAGATAATTTCAATTTAATCTTTTCTCATTTTTTAAAAACGAAAAATAATAGCGAAAGAATTTGAAACTTTCTTTGGTTTTTGGAATACAGTATGAAATAAGGAAACTGGTACACACATAGACATAACAATAAAATAAAACACAACATAAAACAATCATTGACAGTGCAATAGGAAAATACGGAGTTTTGACATAGCTAGGGAATGCATTCATTGATTCATTTCAGCGGATACATATACAAAACTGTTTACTTTTTGTCTGCACTGAAATAAGTAAGATTAACTATGGACACTACAGATAAGATTAACTAGCGTAAAACTCACACCAGGTGGGAATAAAATTTAGTTACTATAGCGAGTCAGTTATGTTTCACGGACAGCCAGAGTCACCTGCACTGCTCCATCACGCGTCTGTACTCTGCTGTCTTCAATACGAAAGCGGCCAGATGCTCTCTGAAGAAGCTCCTTGAGGTCACAGTTGCTTTCCCAGCCGTCGTGAAGCTCTACCAGCATGCAGGTATAAAGTTGGAACCGGCCAGGTAGCTCAGAAACAGACACATTCGTTGGGATTCGCACTCTCAATCGCAGCTCAGCGAGACTGAACTCGGCGAATCCTGGATCGCCAGTCTGCACTGCTGACAGGTGTTGGAAGGTGCAGACGTCTCTAAACTTTCGAATTTGTTTATCGCTTATAAAATGTCGATCTTTGATTGACTGCAGGACAATGATGTTTTGTCCAACAGGTTTGTTTGGTCGGCTTGATACTGTCGGCATAGCTAATTGGGAGACTTGAACCAGTTGTAGAACACGAAGCAGCATCTGGGAACACCAATCGGGCCATCTCGCAAACCAGCAAACATTTAGACAATCAGCATTTGATGTTGGCCGTCTTACTTTGAAAGCTCGATCTTGGACTAAGCATTTGTTGTAGTTGTTATTCGCGACGTACTTATCCTTCTTGTGCTCGGATGGATGGTTGATGATGAGGTTGCCCTCAATATTCAATCGAAAATAACTCGATTGAATGACCCGGCATCACAACCGCTTCAGCGACAATTGCCATCGCTATTGTGCGTCGGCAAAATGCTTGCTGCATGCGGGATTAGCCGATTTGTCACGCTGGCGATTCGATCATACTCGTACGAACGAAGCGAAGCGGTGCGGCAGTGTTGCTCTCTCCTCAGAGGCTTCAACTATTCGGAGAAAACTCATCGAGGCCGCCTGTGACTGCGCCATTTGAACTGCAGCGTCCAAAAACTATGGACTATGAAGTACACAATCGGCGCTAGCCAGCTGAGTAAAACAGAGTCATTCAGCTTAAACAGCCGAGAGCTCCGATCTGAACTGACACCTTTTCAAACAACCGAGCTTAGTCAGTCGAAATATTAGGTGGTCAGCTTTCAGTGCATTTGTACATGGCGACAGAACAGAATTAATAGCAGTTTTTCGTCGCTGTTAGCGAACAAGCGAACGACTGCTGCATGGAAGAGCATTCCATTCCATCCATATTAAGTCACCAGAGTACAGCAAAAAAGTAGCAACTATGCCCATACTGTAGGCATCGATTACTACTATCCGACGATCGCCCACGACGCTATGACTGGGCGGGGCTGATTCCGAGAAGTTCGGATCCCGCGAGCGTAATGGAAGTGTCGGCTGAGGCAGGTAGTACCTGCTGCGGCAACAATTCGCGGCGGAAAAGCTGCCTAAGCATCCGAAGACAACGGATGCGACTTTTAACTCCATCTGGACCAGATGTGAGATTTAGGCGATCAATAAGGTACCAGAACATGGTACCAGATAGCCTGATGAAATTTGAGACCTGAGCAGTAGGAGCTCTGAGAAGAGCTGTGGGTCGTCACTAGGAGCCTCACGCTCTGAGAGAAATCTCGGGTCACCACCAGGAGCCTCCCGCTCTGAGAGAAATCTCGGGTCACCACCAGGAGCCTCCCGCTCTGAGAGAAATCTCGGGTCACCACCAGGAGCCTCCCGCTCTGAGAGAAATCTCGGGTCACCACCAGAAGCCTCCCGCTCTGAGAGAAATCTCGGGTCACCACCAGGAGCCTCCCGCTCTGAGAGAAATCTCGGGTCACCACCAGGAGCCTCCCGCTCTGAGAGAAATCTCGGGTCACCACCAGGAGCCTCCCGCTCTGAGAGAAATCTCGGGTCACCACCAGAAGCCTCCCGCTCTGAGAGAAATCTCGGGTCACCACCAGGAGCCTCCCGCTCTGAGAGAAATCTCGGGTCACCACCAGAAGCCTCCCGCTCTGAGAGAAATCTCGGGTCACCACCAGAAGCCTCCCGCTCTGAGAGAAATCTCGGGTCACCACCAGAAGCCTCCCGCTCTGAGAGAAATCTCGGGTCACCACCAGGAGCCTCCCACTCTGAGAGAAATCTCGGGTCACCACCAGAAGCCTCCCGCTCTGAGAGAAATCTCGGGTCACTACCAGGAGCCTCCCGCTCTGAGAGAAATCTCGGGTCACCACCAGAAGCCTCCCGCTCTGAGAGAAATCTCGGGTCACCACCAGGAGCCTCCCGCTCTGAGAGAAATCTCGGGTCACCACCAGAAGCCTCCCGCTCTGAGAGAAAGCTCGGGTCACCACCAGGAGCCTCCCGCTCTGAGAGAAATCTCGGGTCACCACCAGGAGCCTCCCGCTCTGAGAGAAATCTCGGGTCACCACCAGAAGCCTCCCGCTCTGAGAGAAATCTCGGGTCACCACCAGAAGCCTCCCGCTCTGAGAGAAATCTCGGGTCACCACCAGGAGCCTCCCGCTCTGAGAGAAATCTCGGGTCACCACCAGAAGCCTCCCGCTCTGAGAGAAAGCTCGGGTCACCACCAGGAGCCTCCCGCTCTGAGTGGATCTGGGCTAACAAAGACCCTTAGGAATGCACGGACACGAAGGGAAAATACTGAAGACTTGAACTCAACTACGAAATCTCGTAATATTCTAGAACTAAATAAACGAAACGAAAATTAATTATAGCTGTTAGAATTTGGAGAAAGAAAAGGTGAAGCGATAGATGAGTAGATGAGAACGATGAGCACTTCCTCCAATCCGTTATAAAAGCCGTCTCAGAGTCTCTCGGGAGTGGCTGCAGATGGTTGAACTCCATCGAGATTCGCACGGCTCTGTTCTTTTCTTGCTTGACTCCGCATTCCAGTCAGGCATTCGCTCTCAGCTGGATGTGGACCTCTTTCATCCTTGGAGGCCGTCGCAACTTCAAACACCTCTCGCAACCCCGTTGGCCCCCGAATACCGCTGCTGACTCTGTGGGGAGGATAATTTCGATGCAAAAGGTTAATATCAGATTGGCGATTCACATAGCATATGCTGTCAACTACTGTCAATATACAGACAGGCGGACAGACAGACAGACAGACAGACAGACAGACAGACAGACAGACAGACAGACAGACAGACAGACAGACAGACAGATAGATAGACAGACAGACAGACAGACAGATAGACAGACAGATAGACAGACAGACAGACAGACAGACAGATAGACAGACAGACAGACGGTGAGTGAGTCACCTGCCCCACCTGTAGCTTGATGAGAATCTATATGAAGGGTCACCTTCCCCTACCACCTATAACTCCATGGGATTCTTTTTTTTATTCTCTCTCATCAAGGAACTAAATTTAAACAAAATAATTGAATGCTTATAATAAAGTTAATTAATATTGTTGAACTATTCTTACCTTTTAGCAAGCCATTAAGCCTGCTGACTGAACGACGCCCGAAAAAGGGATTTGGTTGGATTGGCGCCCCGTTTGTGGAGGAAGTTTGGACTATATATAATCCAACTTTCCTGCCCAAAGCCAGCTAGCTGTTCTGAGGCACTGTACTCTCTCTGTATTCTCTGTACAATTTATATAACTCTACATAGCCACCTCTGACGGTCTGAATACAGTGCGCGCAGTAAAAGACCTCAAGCTGCGCAGTAGTACAGTCAAGAATGACGAGTGTAGCGCGGAGGGAAGCGTGTTTCTTGGAAATGAGACGCACTTTTAGGCTGGCGGGTGCGTATGGGGCGACTATTGTTTAAATCTTCGCGTATATAGTAACGTCGCTTACAATTACAAATAACGCAAACTTGTTATAATAGTCTGTTTAAGCAACCACTTGGAATGGAAACTTGTACATGTAACTATTCCAAACTACCCCTGAAAACTATTGAAATAACGAAATACCGGTAAATGTGATGTCAAAATATTAAGGGTGGTCAACTGCCCCCTCCCCTCCGTTACTTCTACAAAGACCCTGCAGCTTCCTGGGATTCATAGTAGAAGGGTTTCAATATACAGACCCCGCGGCTTCATAATATTCGTAGAATTTGGGATCAACTGCCCCCTCTCATCACTGACATTGTTGGGTTCTTGATATTGATAAAAAACTGATGAAACTGCAGGCAATGCGCCGCAATCAGCCTGCAGGCAGTCGACGAAACGCGGAGTGCGCGCCTCTATTTTAATTTAGCAAATTCTCGTCTCCTACGAATTCTCTCTGCCCGGAAACTACACGGAATTGCCTTGGAAATATCGCGGATTTGCCGCCCGAACATGGAACCTTTTCTCTTTCCTTCCTTCTCTTGCTATGAAAAGTACGCTTTACTAATCAGCCAACATTTTGCTACAATAGCTGCAATTCGCTAGCAAATATAACTATCGACTATTTGAAACTAAAGTTCACAATGGATAAACAAAAATAATTGAATTTTGTTATAACAAATTATTTCAATTTATTTTTTGCCTAGTTAAAAACGGAAAATAACAGCTAAAGAATTTAAAAATATATATCAAACTTTTTCTGGGGTCTTTGGAATACAGTATGAAATAAGAGAAACTGGTACACATATAGACATATAATAATTACAGAAAAACGTAGTAGGAATTACCAATTTTTTGAAAGAACAATAAGAGAATATATGGAGTTTATATATATATATAGGGCATGCATTTTAGATTTATTTTATCGGATAAATATACAAAAACTGTTTACTTTTTGCCTCCTGCACTGAAATAAGTAAGATTAGCGATTGACAGACAAAAGACAAGTTTAAAACTCAACGCCCAGGTGGGACAAATCAAATGCTACAGCAGTTTCACTGACAGCCAGAGTCACCTGCACTGCTCCATCACGCGTCACTCCTCTGCTGCTGTCTTCAATACGGAAGCGGCCAGATGCTCTCTGAAGAAGCTCCTTGAGGTCACAGTTGCTTTCCCAGCCGTCGTGAAGCTCTACCAGCATACAGGTGTAAAGTTGGAACCGGCCAGGTTGCTCAGAAACAGAAACATTCGTTGGGATTCTCACTCTCAATCGCAGCTCAGCGAGACTGAACTCGGCGAATCCTGGATCGCCAGTCTGCACTGCTGACAGGTGTTGGAAGGTGCAGACGTCTCTAAACTTTCGAATTTGTTTATCGCTTATAAAATGTCGATCTTTAATTGACTGCAGGACAATGATGTTTTGTCCAACAGGTTTGTTTGGTCGGCTTGTAACCGTCGGCATAGTTAATCAGAAGACTTAAACCAGTTGTAGAACACGAAGCAGCATCTGGGAACACCAATCGGGCCATCTCGCAAACCAGCAAGCATTTAGACAATCAGCATTTGATGTTGGCCGTCTTACTTTGAAAGCTCGATCTTGTTCTAAACATTTGTTGTAGTTTTTATTCACGACGCATTTATCTTTCTTGTGCTCGGCTGCAAGGACCACTATAGCACTACTATCCCATACAGCAATCCGACATCGTCAGGGATGTCGGTTGACGTTTTCGACATCTATCGATGTCGATGACAGATAAGTACTTTTACATTACACCGACTTTCAGCCGACGTATGACACCGTTATGTAATGTAAAAGTATATATCTGTCATAAACTTCGATAGATGTCGGAAACGTCAGCCGACTTCCGTGACATCAGATTGCTGTACGGTATTGTAGCACTACAATGATCCTTGCTCGGATGATGATGACACTTCACCAAATCCTACTAATCGAATTGAGTTCAACTGAGTTCGATTGATAGGATCCGGCATGACACCCGTACAGCAGTCCGCCGTCAAGTGCATCGGCAGACGTTCCCGACATCCATCGATGTCGATGACAAATACGTGCTTTTAAATTACATCGACAGATAACGACGTCATACGTCGGCTGAATGTCGGTGCAATGTAAAAGTACTCATCTGTCATCGACATCGATAGATGTCGGAAACCTCAACCGACATCCCTGACGTCGGACTGCTGTACGGGATAGTAGGACTACAGTAGTCCTTGCTCGGATGATGATGACGTTTTGCCAAATCCAATCAATCAAACTGTTTGATAGAATTGTTTGATTGATAGGATTCAGCATGACACACGTACAGAAATCCGACGTCGGGATTGAACCAACGTCGGTCGACATCCCGGACGTCGGATTGCTGTACGGAACAACCACTTCAGCGACAATCGCTGACAGACGCCGTGCAGAATGCTTGCTGTATGCGAGATCGCCCGATTTTTAGTGCTGGTGATTCCCAGTTTACTGCTGATTGCCGACAAAACTTTTACCGAAACTTAAGAACGGTCAGGTCCGATCTTACAAGCCGAAGCGGTGCGGCAGTGTTGCTCTCCTCAGAGTATTCAGCTATTCGAAGAAATCTCATTGAGCTTATGACTGCTCAATTTGAACTGTATCCAAAATTGTATTAGAAGTACACGATCTCCAGCTCAGCCAGAGCTAGTATAACAGAGTTCGTTCAGCTTAAACAGCAAGGTAGCTTAACCAGAGAGTTCTGAACTGACCACCTTTCCGAAAACTGATACATCAGTCGATTGAAATATTAGGTAGAAAGCGTTTCATTGCTTGTCAAGCTACATGGCGACAGAACAAAACTAATAACAGTTTGTCGACGTTCGTAAACGAAAGCACGACTTCTGCGTAGGCACATTCCAGTCCTTCTATTTGGTATCACCAGGCGTGCCGAAAAAAAGTAGAAACTACGCTTAATAGCGATAGCATTGACTACTAATATTGGACAATCGTCCACGACGCTATGACTAGGCGGGGCTGATTCCGAAAGTTCAGATGCCACTCGCGTAATCGAAGTGTCGGCTGAGGCAAGTATTACCTACTGCGGCAACAAGTCGCCTCTGCTTCCGACGAGTCCGGGAACGACGTTCAACTCCACTTGAGTCTCACACATGTTCGCGCACGCTCTACCAAATAAGAGTCAGAATTGTATGAGGGAAAGGAGTTGAAGGAAATATATAAAATAAACAAACTGTAAGGGGTAATACTGAAGACTTAAACGCAAATAATATTCTAAGAGCAAATAAACGAAAAAAATTAATAGTGGCTATTGGAATTCGAAGAATTCGAAGAAAGAAAAGGTGAGGTGATAGGTGAGTAGATGAGATCGTTGAGCACTCCTCCAATCCGAAATAATAAAAGCCGTCTCAGAGTCTCTCGGGAGTTGCTGCAGATGGTTGAACTCCGTCGAGATTTCCGGTCAGCCATTCACTCACTCTCAGATGTTGGATCTCTTTCATCCTTGGAAGCCGTCGCAAATTTAACCCCGCTCGCCACCCCGTTGGCCCCCCGAATACCGCTGCTGACTCTGTGGGGGGATACATTTGGTACGAAAAGATTATAATTATAAGATTAGCGATTGTCAACCACTGTCAATTTACCCACTGCTGGCACCAAAGTCTGAGCGTCATTAGATTCTACGACGAGGTCATTTGCTCTCCTTCCCTCACTAACACTAATATTATAACTTCATGGAAATCTGCGAGAGGTCATCTGCCCCCCCCTCCTAGCCCCTAGCCCCCTCCTCCTAAAGGGTTCACAATAATCTGTTGGATACTTAATCTTTGATCCGTCATTACGTTCACTAGCTTACATAGTTGTTGGATCGTTTTGAAAGGATAAAAAACAGTCTACTCACCACAGCCAAGCCATACGCAAAACAATTGCGGCTTCTGTAGATATTAACTGGTCTGTTCTCTCTGCTTAATGTCTGCCCAGGAAATTCTGGCTCTATATATTGAGCGATAGACGGGGTGGTAGAGGGTGAGTGATGAGGTACTAAAAAAGATTACGCGCGTTTTTATCGCATACAAACGTACTCGTAGCTCAAGTACATCACACACACACAATAGGCGTGAGTTGTATTCGCAATAAATTTCTTGGAATTTAAATTTCTCTCTTTTGCAACCGTTACTTCATGCGTATGACGAAACGTTTTACTTCAGCATTTCCTAGAATTTGCTGTTAGTATTGCTTTATTTAGCTACCAACTGAAAACCCGTTCCTTAATTACGAAGTAGTCTGAAACGGGGAATGGCAACACGACATAGAACGACTAGAACAAGGACTACGTACCAATAGTAGCTACAGCTACATGCTCGTACGAGTATACTAAGTAGGATTCCTGTCCAGGGATTTCTATAGCACTGTCCTTGGGCCATGCATGCAACAAAAGAAAACAACACGCACAATGCTGATTTGGGCTATGGTTACTGGGTTAGGGTTTAGGATAGGGCGCAGGGGTCGCCATGGATTTTATGTTGGGGGAAACAAAGCCAATAATTCTATACAGACTAAATTCCTATTGTACATTATTTTGGAAATCGATGTTGCTAGCACCTCATTTTGGCGTCGCAGACACTCTGATACATAAATTATTGATTCCCACAATGGGTCACAAGGTAGGGTTATACATATACATTTCAAATGGTATAGTCGATGTCACTTATAAATAAAAAATTGCTTATAAAATTTATCGAACACTCATTATTTATTAATTATGTACTTTACGTACATGTATGACTAGATGAAACATTTTTATATTTAAATTTAAATTTCATTTTTATAGGTAGAGATATTATTTAATGTATTATCAACAAAAATTTGGACTCGTTATAGTTAAAGTGAGCGATGATGACGAAATTCTGAAAATAAGAGAAATAATTAGAGAGAGAAGATAAGAGAAAATAAGAGAAAAAAATAAGAGAAAACAAGAGAAAAAGAGAAATAATTGCAGTAGCTAGCTCGAATATGGGTATAGTACCGTATATTAAAATTAACAATTATTCCAGTTTTCGAGATAATAACTTTACTGCTCGCATATTACATAAATGAAGCATAAATGGCTACAATTAGAAGAAGAATAGAAACGAAGTTGCAATTCTAATTACGAGCGTATATACATATATATAAATATATAATAGTTTTATATATATAATTATTATTATTATATATGTATTTGGTTAAAACAATAGCTTTCGCGCAAAATTTTATGAAAAAGCTACTGTATTTGAATGAAAATTAAATAGTTAAAAAACATAAATAATCTGAATTTTTGCCATAAAAATTGAAGCAATTTCTTCTAAATAAATTATGAAACATTTAATTAATTGATCGACAGTTATATTGCAGTAGATATATAATAGTATATGCATAGGATGAGTATCTCGTACACTGATAATTTTTTTAATAAAAGTACTAAAATATTTTATTAAAAGATTTTTGTAAAGTACTTACAAAACATCCGGTTTTAAAGCTTAAATAAACAAATTTTGAGTTTCAATTAACTCAGTTTTCTGCATGAGTTAGCTGCTGAACAACAACAGTAATACTATATCAGCAATGCGAGTACGGAACGCAAGCACTAAAACAAAACTGCGCTAGCTTTATTCGCTGTAGATGATCAATCAAGACCCGGAATCGCAGTGCACATCCAGCAGCTCAGAGTCAGCACTTCTGCAAGCCGACAGCATTCGGCAACCAGTTGAAGCCGCCGCTAGGAGTCTTCGGAGCGGGGCGTTGGTCTCCCAGCCGTCATGCAGCTTCACCAGGTAGCACTCGTGCAGGAAGCTGCCCTCCGGTAGCCTAGCAGCAACAGCGGACGTCTGTTGCACACTTCTCGAGCTGGTCGTCTTGATTCTCAGCGCTGGAAAATCATTTTCAACTTCGTTGAAGTTGAAAATCGTCGAGCAGAAATTGTTGTCAGACTGCTTATCTGCTGGACGATACACTGTGACGTGGTCTCTGTGCTGACGAAGCAATCGCTCGCTAATAAACTTCCGACTGGATATTGACATTGCGAGAAGCAGATATTCTCCAACATCGGGTGGCATCGTGTCCCAGAGAGGTTGGGTTGGCAGACAGGTTTCTCTTAATGTCATTTGTCTTCGAAATAATATGATTTCAATCGCAGCTACCGGAAACGAAAATGCTTATCTCGCAAACTAGATGGTTAAAACAAGCTTTCGTTGGCGAATATCCCGATGTTGAACCCATTTATTCATGTCTAGGTCAATTTTGATCGTAGTGTGTAGGCCCGCGCTTGTCTTGTTGATTCCCCATATCTTTAGTTAGTTAGTCGAAGGATGAAGTTTACGACCATGCTGCCTTGTCGAGTCTCAATCCTGGTCGAGTCGATCAATCTTCTCAATCCAGAAGACTCTCGACAGCACGATCGATTTACAAATTCTCTCATCGGCGTAGAAGATGTCTCTTCAGTTTGAAGCTTCTATCACCAATGGCGTCGGTTTTGCTGAACCGCAAAAATTATACGGTCAGTAAGTGTAGCCCATTTACGTCCTACCTGAGACCGAATTGTTTAATTCGTCACGCGCAGTAGGCGTAGTCATAGAGGCTGCTGTCTCCGATCAACTCCAATCAATAATTAGTTCTAAGTAGGAAGACTAATTATGTTGGGTCGCAAGTTTGACAGCTGTTGCCATGGCATCATCGCCGTGGGCTTAAAAGTCGTTCCTCGAATAAGAGGAACTCTTCCGCCGGAATTTGGTTCACAAAACCAAAAACCGATGTGAGGTAAGAATTTTGAGGGGAAGTAACAGAAATAAAGGCTGGTAAGGTGGGATGAATGAGAGTCCAGATAAATTAGAGTCCCAAATATGTTGGGTCGAGACTATTAAAATTATACCACTAAGGAATTCAGGTGAACTACAGGGTTACCACCATCCAAAGTACAGGTGAACTACAGGATCCCCCCTAGGTATCCAGGTGAACTGCAGAATTACCCACTAGGTATCCAGGTGAACTGCAGGATTACCCCCTAGGTATCCAGGTGAACTGCAGAATTACCCACTAGGTATCCAGGTGAACTGCAGAATTACCCACTAGGTATCCAGGTGAACTGCAGGATTACCCCCTAGGTATCCAGGTGAACTACAGGATTACCCCCACCCCTAGGTATCCAGGTGAACTACAGGATTATCCCTACCCCTAGGTATCCAGGTGAACTGCAGGATTACCCCCTAGGTATCCAGGTGAACTACAGGATTACCCCCCCACTAGGTATCCAGGTGAACTACAGGGTTATCCCCCTAGGTATCCAGGTGAACTAATATCCCCCTAGGGGTATCCAGGTGAACTGCAGGATTACCCCCCCCCCCTAGGTATCCAGGTGAACTGCAGGATTACCCCCTATGTATCCAGGTGAACTACAGGATTACCCCCTAGGTATCCAGGTGAACTACAGGATTACCCCCTAGGTATCCAGGTGAACTACACTACAGGATTACCCCCCCCCCCTAGGTATCCAGGTGAACTACAGGATTACCCCCCCCCAGGTATCCAGGTGAACTACAGGATTACCTCCCCCCACTAGGTATCCAGGTGAACTACAGGATTACCCCCCCCAGGTATCCAGGTGAACTAATATCCCCCTAGGGGTATCCAGGTGAACTGCAGGATTACCCCCCCCCCTAGGTATCCAGGTGAACTGCAGAATTACCCCCCTATGTATCCAGGTGAACTACAGGATTACCCCCTAGGTATCCAGGTGAACTACAGGATTACCCCCCCCTCCTAGGTATCCAGGTGAACTGCAGGATTACCCCCACCCCTGGGTATCCAGGTGAACTACAGGATTATCCCTACCCCTAGGTATCCAGGTGAACTACAGGATTACCCCCCCCCCTAGGTATCCAGGTAAACTGCAGGGCTACACCTGGATGAGAGGCCATGCAAGTAGATGTGAGACCATAGATTAGGGTTTCCACAGAGAGACAGGGACCCTGGGTTATTTAGAGACAATACTTTCTATGGAGATGGAGATGGAATGATTAATAAAATATAAAAATACAAAATGAGAATTAATGAAATTAGAGACGGACCAAAAACGGAAAGAAAATTAAATGATGAATATATTAAAAGAGGGAGTAAAGACGCGATGACGCGATTGATGAAGCAGATGACATCGACGAGTGCTCCGACCGTCGTTAGTGAGCGGTTAAATTGACGTTCTCAATTCGAACTCAATGCACCAGCATTGAATTCTTGTTCCATCTCTGTTGTTATCTCGTCCATTCCCCTCTCGCGCAACTCCCAGCGCTTTTCCACCCGCTGCGATTCCGGAAAGCCGCTGGATCTGCGGATGTGAGAAGGGATACTTGGGGATCTTTGTTGGTACCAAGGACTACTAGAAATAAGGACGGTAACTTCTTGACAGTCAGACAGACAGACAGACAGACAGACAAACAGGCAGGCAGGCAGGCAGGCAGGCAGGCAGGCAGGCAGGCAGGCAGGCAGGCAGGCAGGCAGGCAGGCAGGCAGGCAGGCAGGCAGGCAGGCAGGCAGGCAGGCAGGCAGGCAGGCAGGCAGGCAGGCAGGCAGGCAGGCAGGCAGGCAGGCAGGCAGGCAGGCAGGCAGGGGGTCACCTGCCCCCCTACAGTATACTCACTAACCTCAGCTTCACGGGATTTTGTGAAGGGTCACCTGCCCCCCCCCCCTACATGTACAGTACACTCATTAACCTTGTAGCTTCACGGGATTATGAAGGGTCACCTGCCCTACCCCCCCCCCTACATGTACAGTACACTCATTAACATTGTAGCTTCACGGGATTATGAAGGGTCACCTGCCCTCCCCCCTACATGTACAGTACACTCATTAACCTTGTAGCTTCACGGGATTATGAAGGGTCACCTGCCCTCCCCCCCTACATGTACAGTACACTCATTAACCTTGTAGCTTCACGGGATTATGAAGGGTCACCTGCCCCCCCCCTACATGTACAGTACACTCATTAACCTTGTAGCTTCACGGGATTATGAAGGGTCACCTGCCCCCCCCTACATGTACAGTACACTCATTAACCTTGTAGCTTCACGGGATTATGAAGGGTCACCTGCCCCCCCCCCCTACATGTACAGTACACTCATTAACCTTGTAGCTTCACGGGATTGTGAAGGGTCACTGCCCCCATACTAACGCGTAACTGGTACTGGTACCTCCATGGGATTCTTAAAGCGGTTTCCCCCTCCAGGAAGGAAGTTAAGGAACTAAATTTCAACAAACGAAACGAATATTTTGGATTCTTTCGAATTATGAAGTTAATGATAGCCATCGCTAATCTGTTCTTACCTTCTAGTAAGCCATTGGGTAGACTGATTGAACGACGCCAAATAATGAATCAGGAATTGGTTGGATTGGCGGCCCTCTAGTGAAGAAATGTTTGTCTATATATAATCAAGCCTTCTGTACTGAGGCAGAGGCCCTGTCTGTACAGCTCTCTCTGTGTTCTCTGTACAATTTATATAACACGACGTGGCCACTTCTGACGGGCTGATACAGTGCGCGCAGTTGACAGACCGGGCAGACTGCAGTACAGTCTAGAAAGAGGAGGTTGGCGCGGAGGAGGGGACGGCAACGGGGCGTGTTTCTAGGAAATGAGATGCACTTTTATTCTGGCGGGTGCGTGTGGGGCGACTATGTTTAAATCTTCGCGCGTTGAGAATGACTCATAGCGCGAACTGGTTTCTTTTTAGCCAGGGACGCCAGTCTGCTTACGAAAAAAACTTGGAATGGAAACTACATATAGTAATATGGTAAATGTGATGTCAAAACATTTGGAAAGGTCACCTGCCGCCCTCTTGCTTCTAGAATGACCCCTGTAGCTTCATGGGATTCGTTGAAGCGAGTCACCTGTATCCATCTCCAATATAATGAGCCTTGCAGTTTAATGCATAGAAGGGGGTCACCTGCCCCCTCTAATTACCAACCTTGTTTTTTACTTCTAAAATGACCCCTATAGCTTCATAGGATTCGTTGAAGCGGGTCACCTGTCTCCATCTCCAATATAATGAGCCTTGCAGCTTACTCCATAGAAGGGGTCACCTGCCCCCTCTCATTACCAACCTTATTTGGTTTTTGACATTGATTAATTGATAGATAAATTTCGAGAATGTTAGAGTTTTCTCATCAAACTGAAAACACCGTCTGCTTCGTGCTTCGCAATAGGCTACTATGGTAAGTAAGCAAGTTCGCATTTATGTTTCGTTATTTTCTGCAGTTTACTATAAACTGCAACTGACAGTTTGTATTTATCATTTTCTGTGTGTGTTTAAACGAGAGAACGTTTGGTGGAACAGGAACAATCCGAACAAAACTTTTATTGCAGTTCCGGAAAAAAATCCAGCAAAATGTTTTCTTTACGTGAATTTGCCAATAAAACGGCGACCCGTGAGACCCCTTCACTACTGATCAATGTATACATTATAATTCATCCCATACATGTACGCGAAAGACTTTTCCAAATTATATAATACAGTATTGCTAGGATATTACTTATTTATTATGATCGTACTGTGATAGAGCCATGTCATTTAAATTTAAAAATGCGTTTCTTCTGCTTCTCGGAAAGCTACTAAGTGGGTCAATAGGTTTAAAAAAACAGACGATGCCGCATCTAAGAGTCACGAGACCCACTCTGGATAAAAAATCTTATTTTTTCACTTCCCTGCCTGTATCGAATGTGACTAATTGTGCTGCAACATGCGGCTGTACCATAATACAATAACAAAAGCGCAGCCAAAAATAAACCACAATTATACCGTAGTCAGTCAGCATGTTATCATTACAATGCTGATATCATTACAATTGTTATCATTACAATTTAAAGATTAACGCCCTGTTATATGAATGTCTTCATACGCTCGTACTCATAGCTAATTTTAGCTGCCCTCGCCAGCTCACGCCTTCACCCCGGGGGACGCCGGTCAGACGGGCCGCCAGGACAGCCCAGCCCAGCTGCCCAACCCCCTGCCCCCCGCTGCGAGTTAAAATTGGCTCTTGCAATGTACAAGAAACTGTCGTCATTATAGTGTAAGACAAGTTTAGTGTGCGTACAATTTGAATAGAATGTACATGCCCCTTCACCCCCCGGCCCGCGGCCCGGCCCGAACCATAGATAAAGTATACTTTATCTATGGCCCGAACCCCCGGGGAGTGGGGTGGGGCTGTTAAATTGGGCCCAGCCATAGATAAAGTATACATAGATTCCACCCCTGCCCAGAATGTACACACGCTCGTGTCCAAACTTTGACCACCATAAAACTCACCGTGCTCTCATTGGCTGGCGCGAAAGCCTTCCTTTCAACCCCTTCGATTTCATTCCCTCACCCCTTCCACACAAGAAAGCTTTATAACTTTAATGCGCGGAACGAAAGGATGTCTTACCAGTTTCAACAGTTTAGCAAGAATGAAGTCGACACGCAAGTGTTCCGGAGTTGGGGGAATGTACACACGTGGACTCAATGTGCATAGCGTGGCCCAGCCAATAGGAGCGCAGTGAATAAAGTGATGGTCACAATTTAGACACTCCGCGGGGGCAGGGGTGGAATCTATGTATACTTTATCTATGGATACACTCTCTATAATAGATAGACAGAGAAGAGAAGAGGAGAGGAGAGGAGAGACGAGAAAGGGAGAGAAGAGGAGATTAGAGGAGAGGAGAGGAGAGGAGAGGAGAGGAGAGGTGAAAGAGAAGAAAAATGAGAGAAGAGGCGAGAGAGGAGGCAAGAGAGAGTAGAGAGAAGAGGTGAAAGAGTAGAGAGAAGAGAGAAGAGAGAAGAGAGGAGACAAGAGAGGAGAGAGTAGAGAGAAGAGAGAAGAGAGAAGAGAGGAGACAGAAGAGAGGAGAGAGTAGAGAGAAGAGAGGAGAGAGAAGAGAGGAGACAAGAGAGGAGAGAGTAGAGAGAAGAGAGAAGAGAGAAGAGAGGAGACAGAAGAGAGGAGAGAGAAGAGAGGAGAGAGAGAAGAGAGTAGAGAGAAGAGAGGAGACAGAAGAGAGGAGAGAGTAGAGAGAAGAGAGGAGAGAGAGCTGTGAAGAGACACAAACCCCGGTCAAAGGTTTCAAAGGACCCGAGGGCCGGATAGAGGTGTTTTGCGGTCCAGAGTTTGCCGATCCTTAACTAGAAGCAGACCTGTCATTTCACACCCCGCTCTCCCGCACCGCAGCAACTGTTCTCCCACACTCGCCGAGACCGAAGTCTGAGTCTTCGGACCGCCGAAATCGACCCCCTGCTGGGAGAGCGCGCGATGGGAGACGAGAACTGGCGCCAGTCAATCCTAGGCTGGGTGGCGCAGATGGCGCGCACTCTGTCAGGCGCTAATATTGCGCTAGATGACGAAGAAGGCGAACTTGAAGACGGCTATCAGTGAGGCCAGATCGGAGTCACAGTACACTGTGTACTTTATATCTCAAGCTTTCACCAAGTTTGTACTCTATTAATTCATTTCTGTTTTCCATCTCAATGCAGGCGCCTGTTGTCAATAACAGTTTGACTATGTCAACACTTCAAAATTATGATTATTAAAATGTTCTTGTCAAATTTTTCCCACCCTACACAGCTAGAGTGCAATCGGTATAATTTATTGCTCGTTTTCTGCAATGTACTTTTTCATTAGCCTAAGTGTGTGCGTTACTCCTATGTATGTGGCTTTAACATGCTGTTTATTGGCTTTGGCTCAAAAAATTAACACCACCCCTAAATTTTCACAATAGCTTTGCGATGAAACCACTGGGACTCTCTGTAGGGGTCAACTGACCTCTCAGGTTATCTGTAGGGAGTCAACTGACATACCAGACTCTCTGTAGGGAGTCAACTGACCTCTCTGACTCTAGGGACGGGCCTCCCAGACTCTGCAGGGGTCAAGTGACTTCCCAACCTCTGTAGGTAGTCAATTGACCTCCCAGCCTCTGTAGGGGTTCAACTGACCTTCCAGACTCTCAGTATGGGATCAACTGACCTCTCGAGGCCTAATAAACATTGCTCCCCTTGTCATTAAAATGCAGCAACACAGGACAAGCATGACTGCATCAGAGTAATTAGTTGTTCATCACATTTTAATAGCATCAATATTACATTACGGATATCTGCTTATGTTCTCATCATTAACTGGCATACTCCCCGTAATATTTACCTGTAGTTATAAGTCATTTTCGTTGTATATTATTAATATTATTACCAAGATCCCATTGTTCGGCCTATTTCATTTTAAAAAAATCAGTTTTATTAACTCATTTGTAAAAAAGCATAAAAAACCGAATCTTTTGCGTTTCAACTGCCTCGCTCTGAGCATTATTTCATCGGAAGTAAATTCAGTAGTATGAGTAGCTGGATTTTGCCTAAAAAATAGCACTACTGCTCAAAAACTAAGCATGCTTGCCATAACTTGCTTGCCAGAATCCTTTTCACTGATTCATTTTAAAGGCATATTTTAGTATGCGAATGAGAAGAGAGGGTGAGAAGAGAGATCGGAGAAATAAAAGCTGGGAGAGATGTGAGAAGAAGACATTTGGGAGACATTAGAAGAGTGAGACATGAGAGACTTGAGAGACATGAGAGACACATAAGATACATGAGAGACACATGAGAGACATGAGACACATGAGACACATGAGAAGACACATGAGAGACACATGAAAGACATGAGAGACATGAGAGACACGTGAGAGGCATAAGAGACATGAGAGACACATGAGAGACATGAAGGACATGAAAAAGCATGAGAAGACATGAGACTCATGAGAGACATAAGGGACATGAAGAAGGACATGAAAAGACACGAGAATACATGAGACACATGAGAGACATGAGAAGATATAAGACACATAAGAAGACATAAGACACATAAGAGACATGAGACCCATGAGACACATGAGAAGACACATGAGACACGTGTGAGTCATATGAGAGACATAAGAAGATACACGAGAGTCACGAGAGAGATATGAGAGACATGAGAGACATGAGAGACATGAGAGACACGTGAGAGAAATAAGAGACATGAGAGACATGAGAGACATGAGAGACACGTGAGAGAAATAAGAGACATGAGAGACATGAGAGACACATGAGAGACATGAGAGACACATGAGAGACATGAAGGACATGAAAAAGCATGAGAAGACATGAAAAAGCATGAGAAGACATGAGACTCATGAGAGACATGAGGGACATGAAGGACATGAAAAGACATGAGAAGACATGAGACACATGAGAGACATGAGAGACATGAGAAGACATAAGACACATAAGAAGACACAAGACACATGAGAGACATGGGGGAGGGAAACACAAGAAGACACATGAGAGACATGAAAAGACACATGATGAGACACATGGTACATTACATTCGACGTTGACAGATTTCTACCAAAGCAAAGGGTCTCTTTCTAATTTTTATTCATTCATTTGCAAGCGCAAAGCTACAACCAGTAAAACTCATTTCATTTTTCACAAAGTGGCCACTTGTACTCAGTCAGCTAAAACGATGCTAAGGAGAAAAGAATATAACCGAAAATTTCTCAGACCAAATGAGGCACTCAAGTAAAACAAGTCTCACGGCATGCTATTGTAAATCTGCTCTATTTGTTAACTTTTATTTGTAATAAAACTCTCAGCGAAGGAGAGGAAAGATGAGGTGAGCAGCAAATGGCTGCTGTAGAGTTGCACTGTATGCCACTGTGAGACAAAAATTTTATGCTTTGATGAGGGTAGAATTGCAGGTAGATTAGAGGGAGATAAGATGCATACGAGAGGTTGTTAAGAAGTTGGTGAAAAGTTGACGAGAGGTAGATCAGAGGTAGATAAGAAGTAGATAAGAGGTAGATCCGTGGTAGATCAGAGGTAGATCAGAGGTAGATCAGTGGTAGATCAGTGGTAGATCAGAGGTAGATCAGAGGTAGATCCGTGGTACATCAGAGGTACATCAGAGGTAGATCCGTGGTAGATCAGAGGTAGATCAGAGGTACATCAGAGGTAGATCAGTGGTAGATCAGAGGTAGATCAGAGGTAGATCAGAGGTAGATCCGTGGTAGATCAGAGGTAGATCAGAGGTAGATCCGTGGTACATCAGAGGTACATCAGAGGTAGATCCGTGGTAGATCAGAGGTAGATCAGAGGTAGATCAGAGGTAGATCAGAGGTAGATCAGAGGTAGATCAGAGGTAGATCAGAGGTAGATCAGAGGTAGATCCGTGGTAGATCAGAGGTAGATCAGAGGTAGATCAGTGGTAGATCAGTGGTAGATCAGAGGTAGATCAGAGGTAGATCAGAGGTACATCAGAGGTACATCAAAGGTAGATCCGTGGTAGATCAGAGGTAGATCAGAGGTAGATCCGTGGTACATCAGAGGTACATCAGAGGTAGATCCGTGGTAGATCAGAGGTAGATCAGAGGTACATCAGAGGTAGATCAGTGGTAGATCAGAGGTAGATCAGAGGTAGATCAGAGGTAGATCAGAGGTACATCAGAGGTAGATCCGTGGTAGATCAGAGGTAGATCAGAGGTAGATCAGAGGTAGATCAGAGGTAGATCAGAGGTAGATCAGAGGTAGATCAGAGGTAGATCAGAGGTAGATCAGATGTAGATCAGAGTGTATACCGCTGAGGGGTTTAGTATTAAAGTGCACTCAGTGAGTCAACACCTCACCGTGTGAGTCAGTCAGGCAAGCGACTTTCGTCTGCAGTCTAACTCATAAATTAAAGGGACTGGAAGATCAGAAAAACTGACTGATTGATGCGCGAGGGCTCTTCCTAGTCTAGACAGCAATGGGGAAGAAAGTTAGACTTTTAACAACGCTATCGGCATGGACTGGTGGGTATTTCAGCTGGGACATTAGAAATTATAGGATGAGACAGACTAGTCCTTACTTATTGTGGGGTTAAGAGCAAAGAATAAGTGAGTGAACGAGTAAGTGAATAAAAAAGTGAAGGAATGAATTGTTGAGTGAATTAGTGAGTGAATGTGCGAATTAACTGCCCGACCTATACGCTATGTACTTTTAGGCGTGCCTTCGATGTCGCGGCAAGGTCGATCGCGCAATACGCAGTGGCGGCGGACCCCCCCCCCCCTCAATGCGACAGTCGCTATAGGGTTGCTCCCATTGTGGTCTTAACCGCGCCTTATCCAAGCATCTGAGCGCGAAATCTCGTCCCAAACCTGCAGTTGGACAATGAGTCATACGCAGCTTAGTACAATGGAGATGGACAACTGGAGAAGAGATAGAAGGTACAAGACAGTGAGCCGTCTCTCTCTCTTTCTTCTATTCATGGTCTCAGGAGCCCAGAGCTGTGTGGGTGGATCCGAGCACATAGCCGTCCCACCCATTCCAGCCTCAAGACCCAAGCTTCTCTGCCTCTCCATCGCCCTTATCTTCGCCACAAAAATCCGAGACAACCTTTTTGGCACAGACACTGGAACAATATAAATTTTCGTGAAACAATTAGAAAAGCAAGAGAATACGCCCACAGACCCGCGCCCTTAGTTGCTCGCTGGGTCTTTTTTGGACCCACTGCCGCTGGTTTGCAGTGAATCTACTTGGACAATTCTAAGACGCAATGGCAGCGAGAAAGCTAGCCAAAGCGCCTGTTCCACCGCAGCAGCAGCAGCCGAAGCACCCGGCCCTAGAAGAGGTTGTCAGCTCCATAAGCTTTGGTGCTGAGAGCAGCAGCGACGGCGGTAGCGAAGTTGCCGACGTTCGACTTCGAGGACAGGCGAGCCGGATGGTCAGGGGCACAGTCACCGACTCACAGCAGCAGCAGCAGCAGCAACAGCAGCAGCAACAGCAGTTCACTGACCAGCAACCGCGGCAGCGAAGGACCGCCTACATGCCAAACAAGGCGCCGCCACCGCCGCCGCCGCCACTGACGCAGCACCAGTCGTCAGCGAAGCCGCCGGAACGCGCCGCAAGCGCCAGCAGTGCCGCCACGATTGTGCACCAAACAGTGTACACCAGAGCGAAAGAGCCGGACAGCACCAGCCGCAGGACAAATCTGTTTGCTCCAACGCCTCGACCGCTGAGCCAGCAGCCGCAGCCATGGGCGGTCAATAATGGAAGTCTTTCAAGGAAGTTCTCGTCAGACAGTAGGCGCAGTCTGTATATGCCAGGTCAACAAGCAGGAGGCGACGGCCACCGCGGCGGCGGTCACACACTCAAGGGCCGACTTACCAACCTGTTCCGACGCAAGAGTCGGAAGCCACTACCTGAGCAGGAGCAGCAACGCTGGGCAGGAAATCAGACCTACTGGCAGCAGCAACAGCAACAGCAGCAGCAGAGGCAGCGCAGGCATTCTGGAGGCTCAACACCAACGACCGCTTTTGCATCGCAGCAGCAGCAGCCGCCGCCGCCTCAGTCGCCGCACCAGCTGGCCAGCCGAAAGAGCTTGCACACCTTCACCTACACGGATGCCAAGATTTACCATCCCAACAATAACATGCAGCACATTGCAGGGCCGGCCAATGTTAACCCTACCGCTAGTGCGGTTGCTACCCCGTCTCCGGGGCCTCGGGTACTGAAAAGTCAGGCGCCGCAGCCTCCACCGCCGTCGTCAACCTCGCCTGCGGCAGCAGAGGAAGATTCGTCCAACAGGAATACAGTGTGGTGGGACATGCGGACAATGGGAGCAACTCGCAGTGCCTACAGCACGGACGTACTGCTGGTCAGGAATCCGGAGCCGATGCCGGATTATGAGACCGAGACGACTCGGTTCTGAGGCCACGCGAGCGATTTGCGTTTGATGACTAACCTGTATATTGATAAGTTCAGGGCTGTACTATTGTCAGAATTAGTCATAGTAGTAGTATTAATAACAGCTCTGGTGTTTCCACGTTCCTCACTGCCTCCGTAAGAAACGTTTATTCATCACCATCACCAATTTTTTATGTTGTCGACTCTGAATACGTTCCATGTTCACCTCTAGGAGCGGTTAAATTCACGAAGTCCTCTGTAGTGGGTAACGCTGCTTCATCTACCAGATTCTCTATTGGGAAGCGCTGCTTCATCTACCAGATTCTCTATTGGGTAGCGCTGCTTCATCTACCAGATCCTCTATTGGGTAGCGCTGCTTCATCTACCAGATTCTCTAGTGGGTAGCGTTGCTTCATCTACCAGATTCTCTAGTGGGTAGCGCTGCTTCATCTACCAGATTCTCTAGTGGGTAGCGCTGCTTTATCTACCAGATTCTCTATTGGGTAGCGTTGCTTCATCTACCAGATTCTCTAGTGGGTAGCGCTGCTTCATCTACCAGATTCTCTAGTAGGTAGCGCTGCTTCATCTACCAGATTCTCTAGTGGGTAGCGCTGCTTCATCTACCAGATTCTCTAGTGGGTAGCGCTGCTTCATCTACCAGATTCTCTATTGGGTAGCGCTGCTTCATCTACCAGATCCTCTATTGGGTAGCGCTGCTTCATCTACCAGATTCTCTAGTGGGTAGCGTTGCTTCATCTACCAGATTCTCTAGTGGGTAGCGCTGCTTCATCTACCAGATTCTCTAGTGGGTAGCGCTGCTTTATCTACCAGATTCTCTATTGGGTAGCGTTGCTTCATCTACCAGATTCTCTAGTGGGTAGCGCTGCTTCATCTACCAGATTCTCTAGTAGGTAGCGCTGCTTCATCTACCAGATTCTCTAGTGGGTAGCGCTGCTTCATCTACCAGATTCTCTAGTGGGTAGCGCTGCTTCATCTACCAGATTCTCTAGTAAGGTAGCGCTGCTTCATCTACCAGATTCTCTAGTGGGTAGCGTTGCTTCATCTACCAGATTCTCTAGTGGGTAGCGTTGCTTCATCTACCAGATTCTCTAGTGGGTAGCGCTGCTTTATCTACCAGATTCTCTAGTGGGTAGCGTTGCTTCATCTACCAGATTCTCTAGTGGGTAGCGCTGCTTCATCTACCAGATTCTCTAGTGGGTAGCGCTGCTTCATCTAGCAGATTCTCTAGTAGGTAGCGCTGCTTCATCTACCAGATTATCTGCTGAGTGACGCTGCAAGTACACGTACCTCTTCCCCAGATGTCTGTATGTTTTTTATGCGCAAGTACATTTAAAGATTCTAATACCCATCGCTATCGCCCATAAGCTACTTGAGAGAATATTGTCAGAATAATTAATATTTAAATCGCATATTTACTATCTCTAAACCTACATACAATAACAAACTTATTATTATTCGAAGACTTTTCTGAACACTTGCCAGTCTATTGGCGTTGACTTAAAATCTATAAAATCAATATTTATTGATTAGGGGCACGACTAGAACTATAGAACTGCTGCTGCAAATAATGTAGAAGTAAATTCAAGTAATCTAAAAACGCATAATCCAACAATTTATCTCAGGTCGATAATATAGTTAGTAGTTCTGTATTTATAAAACAGAAATAACCCGTTTTTTTCTCAGGGTGCAATAAAAAGCTATCAGAAATTCGTGCAGGTGTGTGGGCTAACTAACGAGACACGCCAATCAAGCAGGGGTCTGACAGAGGAATAGCAAAAGTTGGATCATTAAAGCTGCTTGCTTCACACGCAGGCATGAAATTGTGGGAACTTGTTTTCCCGATAACAGAGGTGATAATTATAAAACAAAGAGTAGAAAACGTGATAGGGGGGGATTACACGAACAAAGACTGATTGGACTGACTAACGTATAAGATAATAACTGCGCATACAGGCTACAAAAATACAACGTCTTTCTAAATCTTTAGTTGCTGTAAACACAAAAGCAGGTAAAAAGCTAGGGTTTTTGCAACTAAAAAATAAAAGGGACTAGAAGCGGCAGAAGCATTGAAACTTAAAAACATAATAATATTCGCGATAAAATTGTTAGTAATATTGATATTTTATGACTTTTATCATTGAAGAATGGTTTCAGAAAATACAAACATAATCGCTTTAGAATGACTATTTCGATGTTAACATGTTTTGAACTTCCATTTTGCTGACGTTAAAACAATATCTTTCACTCAATTTGAGTGTTTATTGAAAAGTAAAATGTAAAAGTACATTCATTTAAACCACAATACACTCGTCGCTGATTGGCTGGCCGAAATTCTAGACTCGTCAGCTGACCCTAACTTCTCTCCCAACCCATCTCGTCGCTGATTGGCCGGCTGACATTCTAGACTCGTCAGCCAACCCTAACTTCTCCCCCAACCCCATTCTAGTCGTTAATTGGCTGGCCGACATTCTAGACTCGTCAGCTGACTGACCCTAACTTCTCCCCCAACCCATTCTTGTCGCTGATTGGCTGGCCGACATTCTAGACTCGTCGGCTGACCCTAACTTCTCCCCCAACCCATTCTTGTCGCTGATTGGCCGGCCGACATTTTAGACTCGTCAGCTGACTGACCCTAACTTCTCCCCCAACCCATTCTTGTCGCTGATTGGCTGGCCGACATTCTAGACTCGTCAGCTGACTGACCCTAACTTCTCCCCCAACCCATTCTTGTCGCTGATTGGCCGGCCGACATTCTAGACTCGTCAGCTGACTGATCCTAACTTCTCCCCCAACCCATTCTTGTCGCTGATAGGCTGGCCGACATTCTAGACTCGTCGGCTGACCCTAACTTCTCCCCCAACCCCATCTCGTCGCTGATTGGGTGGCCGACATTCTAGACTCGTCAGCTGACTGACCCTAACTTCTCCCCCGACCCCATCTCGTCGCTGATTGACTAGCCGACATTCTAGATTCGTCAGCTGACCCTGACTTCTTCCCCAACCCCATTCTCGTCGCTGATTGGCTGGCTGACATTCTAGACTCACTCGTTGGCTGACCCTAACTTCTTCCCCAACCCATTCTCGTCGGTGATTGGCTGGCCGAAATTCTAGACTCGTCGGCTGACCCTAACTTCTCCCTCAACCCCATCTCGTCGCTGATTGGCTACACGACAATCACACGATACAGCAACTAAAAATATCAAAGTTTTGCGAATAAAAAGAGTCCTTTTCTTTTCTTCACGAGAAATCTCTGTCCTGAAGTACAACGGGAGCCCAGAGGGTCCACACGTACAACAGTAGGCATAGCCAAGATGAAACCGTCTTAATCCACAGGGCGGCATTGTTGGTTTGCATAGTCTGCAGATTGGAGCTCGGGCTGTACCAGTTAGTGATGGTCATCATTACGTACAGCGAGGCCAGAGCCAGCATCACGTGCAGCATGCAGTAGCTATAAGTAACGCATTCCTCTTCGTCGTTTACAATGGTTTGACCTTCCTTGTCCTGACCGCTAGAATTGTCATTAGTCTGTAAATTTACAGAAGAGATTAATAAGCGCCATGTTCTACTTTCGTCAGTAGGAGACAGGGGAATTATTTTTAAATAAAAGATTAATGTCGTTTGGATAAAAAAGAAAGGGTTTAAGTTGAAAGAAACTAAAAGAAGGGTCCTCAGGGTGGCTACTCAAGGGTCCTCAGGGTAGCTACTCGAGGGTACTCAGGATAGCTACTCAAGGGTCCTCAGGGTAGCTACTCGAGGGTACTCAGGATAGCTACTCAAGGGTCCTCAGGGTAGCTACTCAAGGGTACTCAGGGTGGCTACTCAAGGGTCTTCAGGGTAGCTACTCAAGGGTCCTCAGGGTGGCTACTCAAGGGTCCTCAGGGTAGCTACTCAAGGGTACTCAGGGTAGCTACTCAAGGGTACTCAGGGTAGCTACTCAAGGGTCCTCAGGGTAGCTACGCAAGAGTCTTAAGGGTATCTACTCAAGGGTACTCAGGATAGCTACTCAAGGGTACTCAGGATAGCTACTCAAGGGTACTCAGGATAGCTACTCAAGGGTACTCAGGATAGCTACTCAAGGGTACTCAGGATAGCTACTCAAGGGTACTCAGGATAGCTACTCAAGGGTACTCAGGATAGCTACTCAAGGGTACTCAGGATAGCTACTCAAGGGTACTCAGGATAGCTACTCAAGGGTACTCAGGATAGCTACTCAAGGGTACTCAGGATAGCTACTCAAGGGTACTCAGGATAGCTACTCAAGGGTACTCAGGATAGCTACTCAAGGGTACTCAGGATAGCTACTCAAGGGTACTCAGGATAGCTACTCAAGGGTACTCAGAGTATCTACTCAAAGGGTACTCAGGGTATTAGTTCTCACAAAGTCAGAATATAGCGGAAAGAAGAGTTTTAAAACAGAATAAGAATGTAGACAAACAAAAATTCATACTTTCCAATTCGCTAAAACGCTGGGAACTTACTTCAACAGGCTCCAAAAGAATTGGATTTTCCATGCCATCCCGAGTCTAAAAAATTAATCAAAGCAAAAACAGTAAACTTCAAATTGAAACTGAAGAAAAACTTGATTAAATAAACAATTAACACAATAGGACTTGAATGAAACAATTTGAAACACAAAATAATTTCAAAGCTTACATTCATGTCTAATCGACCGACACTGCTATGAGCCGACGTGCGCAGGGTTGAGTACAGCACGGCCACAATGAACACGGCAAGAGTTGCCCAAGTCTGAAGTTCGAATCCCACTCCGACAGAGGTCTCGCTGTGTTTACTGCTACCTTCGGGACTGTGCCGAGTGTAATTGTTCAACGTGAGTGTCGGGTTGCAGGCTGGCAGAGTGCTGGAACTCACTGCAGACCAGGTCAGGTACATCACGTATAGAGAGATGAGGCCGCCCTGAAGCAGGCCGGAGCGCTGGTGCTCCTGAACTGCCGGCAGCACCGACATGGCGCTGGCAATGATGCAGAAGATCAGATTCACCGAGATGAGGGCTTGGTTTGTGACGCATTGGGCTGCGGGTTTGGAGGGTAACGTTAATTCAGTAGAGAATGTATGGAGGTATTATTGAGTACACATGGCTTCAGGAGGCTGCTCATGTCGCTTCAGGAGGCTGCTCATGTCGCTTCAGGAGGCTGCTCATGTCGCTTCAGGAGGCTGCTCATGTCGCTTCAGGAGGCTGCTCATGTCGCTTCAGGAGGCTACTCATGTCGCTTCAGGAAGCTACTCATGGCGCTTCAGGAAGCTACTCGTGACGCTTCAGGAAGCTACTCATGGCGCTTCAGGAAGCTACTCATGGCGCTTCAGGAGGCTACTTATGACGCTTCAGGAAGCCGTCCCTGCACCTTCAGGGCAGCCAGCCCCCATCCCTTCAGGGCAGCCAGCCCCCATCCCTTCAGGGAAGCCAGCCCCCATCCCTTCAGGGAAGCCAGCCCCCATCCCTTCAGGGAAGACAGCCCCCATTCCTTCAGGGAAGCCAGGTCCCATCCCTTCAGGGAAGCCAGCCCCCATCCCTTTATCTCTCACCATTAGCCCCGTAGTACACGTAGAGCAGGACAGTGAGCGCAATAGCGGCAGAGTAGAACAGCACGGTGAAGAACAGCAGGCCGCAGTAGTACCAGTTACTGCCAGACTCTTCGTAGCCTTCTGTCCATCTTTCATTCCAACAGTGAGCAAAGTCAATGAGCAGTACCAGCTGGATGATGATGAACAGCAGGCTGCCGCACATGCCGAAGATCATCCACACTGTGGTGAAGTCGCTGCTAGCCGGGATAAAGAATGCCCCGACCCACAGTAGGATGAGGGCCAACAGTTTGAAGAACCAGAAGCCGTTGTGCAGAGTGGCGCGTATGTCTCTAGGTGCATTGGGGCGAGAGGGGTGGAAATCTCGTGACTGGCTGCTGGTGGGAGAGGCCGGTTCGAGGTGAACAGGAAATCAATGGGTAATAAAAAGAAACGTAGGGATGGTGGAAGGGAGAGATGAAGGGATGCTGGAAGGGAGAGATAAAAGGATGCTGGAAGGGCGACATGAAGGTATGATGTAAGGGACAGATGAAGGGATGATGGAAGGGAGAAATGAAGGGATGATGAAAGGGAGAGATGAAGGGATGCTGGAAGGGCGACATGAAGGTATGATGGAAGGGAGAGATGAAGGGATGATGAAAGGGATACATGAAGGGATGATGGAAGGGAGAGATGAAGGGATGATGGAAGGGAGAGATGAAGGGATGATGGAAGGGAGAGATGAAGGGATGATGGAAGGGAGAAATGAAGGGATGATGAAAGGGAGAGATGTAGTGATGATGGAAGAGAGAGATGAAGGGATGCTGGAAGGGATAGATAAAAGGATGCTGGAAGGGACAGATGTAGCGATGATGGAAGGGAGAGATGAAGGGATGATGGAAGGGACAGCTGAAGGGATGATGGAAGGGAGAGATAAAAGGATGCTGGAAGGGCGAGATAAAGGTATGATGGAAGGGAGAGATGAAGGGATGGTGAAAGGGATATATGAAGGGATGATGGAAGGGAGAGATGAAGGGATGATGGAAGGGAGAGATGAAGGGATGATGGAAGGGAGAAATGAAGGGATGATGAAAGGGAGAGATGTAGTGATGATGGAAGAGAGAGATGAAGGGATGATAGAAGGGAGAGATAAAAGGATGCTGGAAGGGCGAGATGAAGGTATGATGGAAGAGAGAGATGAAGGGATGATGAAAGGGATACATGAAGGGATGATGGAAGGGAGAGATGAAGGGATGATGAAAGGGATACATGAAGGGATGATGGAAAGGACAGATGAAGGGATGATGGAAGGGAGAAATGAAGGGATGATGAAAGGGAGAGATGTAGTGATGATGGAAGAGAGAGATGAAGGGATGATGGAAGGGATACATGAAGGGATGATGGAATGAAGAAAAAGAAGTTGAAGGGATGATGGAAGGGAGAGGTGAAGGAATGAAGAAAGGGAGACAAAGAGATGATGGAAAGGAGAAATTTAAGGAAAAGACAACCAGAGATAATAAGGGCATATAAAGATAAAAATCATGCGACTCTAAAAGTACACAGTCAAACGTACTCACTTGCTGTGCCTCACTTTAATAGTGAGCAGGGCCATTAGCACAAAGAATGCCGTGGCTCCGAACTCTACCCGATAGACCGCACCAAATCCGAGCACAAGATCGCAATTGAAGCCGCTCTTCACGCCCGTGTCAATTTTGCCAATCGACGTGTCGATCTTGTAGGTGTCGCACAGGGCTGGCACCTTGGCTAGAAGAGTTTTCATGCCTGGAGCCAGCATGATGCAGGACAGAATGGTGCTCAGCAGGAACAGCAGCGAGTACATCAGCCGAGTGGAGGTTGAGCTGCGGCATGAAGGACAAGCTGAGCAGCAGAGAGATGCGGCCGAGCTGCAGAAGCAGCAAGCCACTGTGCTGATGCAGCAGCCCATTGCTTAATGCTTTATATTGTATCAAAATTTTAACCAAAGAAGGTAGCAATGTCTGATGCTTAACTCTGTTGTGTATGCATGCAGTTAATTTAATTTAATTGTTTACAAATCACTTCAATGGTAAAATCAGTGCATTCAATCAGAGATATTTTTGTTTTAATATTTTTAAATAACAGCTAGAGAATCCTATTTTTTAAAGTAAAGCTTAAAATATCACAAAAATTCATATACATTTTTAATTAAAAAGTAAATTGTATATTTATTTGAACTACGAGTATAATGCAATGATAATGCAATAATTTTGGAAACTTGATGATTCAATTCAAAAGTTCAATATCTGAAAATGAATAACTAATTATTGCATTAAAAGAATAATTTTTTTCATGTCCTATTGTAGATGTTATTATAGTAATATTCCTAAGATAGTAACCCTTTAAAATAATAAATAAGGCCTATCAAGGAACCCTTGCAATGAAGGCCCATTTCTAATACTTATTATTTCATTTATAATTTCTCAATAGTTGCTACAATCTATATTTGTATATTATAGATATCTATATCCACATGGATATCCTTATATCCATAAGAAAACTTGAGTTGAAACTTCTTAAAAGAATGATTTCTTTATAGAGATAGAAAAAATGAATACCTAATAAATGTTACTATCATTAGCAATGAGAATGTCTATGGCTATTTTTGCTAATATGTATGTTTATCAAGGAAACTGTCTCTTAGCATTAATAAAAAACCTTAAAGATTCTTAGTGAATTAATGCTTTTTAAAAGAATATTGGCCTAATATTAGCTTATTATAATATTATGGTAATAGCATTAACAACAATAATAATAATAGTAATGTATTACTAATTATGACAAAAGCCATATAAAAAACATTAAACAGATATACTATATGGTGATTTATACTCATTAAGTAAATTATGTATTTAGGCCTCTTATGTATTACGAGCTAAGACATATATAAGCTCTGACAAAGACAATGCCAAAATTATTACATATACAAAAAGATACAATGGCTGGTTATATATTTGCTTACATAGCTATATAATTATGATTACCTAATTAAATAGGCCCATACATACCTTACGTTCTAATAACCTAAATGTTGTTGAATTACAATTTTTAATATGAAGTATATGGATAAATACAGTTTTATGCTCTAATATATTCAAGTGGTCTCCTCATCTGGCATGTATAACTTATTCTATATCTATATATCTGTATTAACAAGGGTCCTATCCATTGTTGATTGAAGAATTTCACACATGAAAATGATTACCACATGCTAATTAGAATTAGATACTATAGCCGAATTGAGTCTATGCAGTTGTTCACCTATCATCAGAGACTTAAAACCATTTGCTTACGTCGAAGTGTGAAAAAAATCGTAGTAATTTAATAAACAATATATAAATGCTTACATAAACAAACATGTTTATGAATAGATTGAATATTAAATTAATGAATTAAGAATTAAGAAATAAGAAATGCCTACCAGTAAAAATATTTGATTAAGAGCAAGAAACAGTCCAGCTAAATAGCTTTTTTAATATTTTATTAAAAATATTTTTAAGCAACTGACTGACAAATTCACTTTTATAATTATACTCCATGCTATAGTATATAAAAACAGACAGACCTTAGAGCTTTAGTATATTGTGATGAAGGATCGTGTCACCTGATAATTCGAAGAAATACCGCGGATTTCAAAAAATTACGTTTAACAAGATCGAATCTGCAATCAAACAAACGAGTTTTAAAAAGATTGTGTTGTAACAAAAACTATTACTTTTACAGTTTTAAAAAATTCAAAAGTTTAAATTTTAATTCCTTTTGTATGTACCGATGCTTATTAGCCAAAATAGTTATAAAGTTTCTAACGAAGGACACATCACCGTACATTGTACATTACCGTACATTACAGTGTACATTACCGTACACTGTCACTACGGTATAGTAATAAAGTAACCGCTTCTAAAGACCTCCTTGTTTTGTACTGCCACTGTCTACATTTATATACAATTTAAAATAGAATAACGCCATAGTACAGTGCGCTTAATTTTTTGTCAAAATTATAATTTTTCGAAGTTCTTGCGATTTTTATTATCAGAATGTAAAACAACGATTGGCAAAGAAACGTGAAAAAAATATTCAAAAATTTAGTAAGAAACAAAAACCAATTAATCGCTTATATGATGGGTATATTCGAACTCAATAGAAAATGCAATCGACAAATTAGTAAAAAAGTGAAAAATACAGTATAAGATTTCAGCATCAAAGCGAATGAAGAACTGCAAAGAGATTCAGCCGTGATCAATACATTTATGGAGAAATATGTGTCGACGAAGTTATCCATATCAAGAATATCACTATTAGCGGAATCTTGGGAATTTAAAAATGCTATTATGGCTATAATTTCGTGTTTCGAAGTTCGTAAAACATCTCGTTAAGTGTAATCGCGTTGAAAAACTACCATCACGAGAAGAACAGTTCGACTGGACTGGGCTTTCTCTGTATAATATAATTCAAATCCATGCAGCCGATCAGAGTCAAACATTTTTGAGTGAAACGCGTAGATTCTTTCAATTTTCAGACATCGATGTCGTAGAAACAGTTGCCTGAACCAAGTTCTACTGACACGCTTTGTAGACGTACATATAGTTCCTTCCAGCATTATTGTCCCAGTGCACCTGCCCGTCAGCCGAGTAGCTCAACGCCAGTTCAAATGCGGCCGCGCCAGCTGGCACCTGGAGTCGAGCTCGGAATCTCTCTTGACCACCAGGATGGCAATCGGCCAGAGTCTGGCAGTAGCGCAGAGACCAGTCAGACTGGTGACGCCAATTGTCAAAGGTGACCCGGGCCATGACCCGCTTCTCCGGGGCGATGTTCAGCACGCGAGCGGTCAGCTCGAGAATCTGACTGGGCTCAGAGAAGAAGCGGACGGATTCCAATGCAATGGGACGGCCGGGGCCTGCAGTCTGAGCGGGATCCCAAGGCGTTATCGACGTCCAGTTGGGATCTTCAGATTGGTGCAGCAGAGACTGTTGGGCAACAGTTGATGGCGACATTGGAGAGCAAGACTGCAGCAGAGATTCGGTCTCCGTTGCAAATATTCTTCCTCTGTTCAGCTCGCTGTTCTCTGCCGCGGTGTCGCCGGACTGACCGAAGCCGCTGAACATTCCCTGAACATCCGCTGCAGCTGCGGACGCGTGGAACTGAAAATTGAAAATTAGTAAGGTCTATAGCTTCACTGAGAGTAAATGCACTTGTTCCAGTTTAAAAATCTGGATACACACGCGTCACACAAGGTGTACAGCGGCCCTTTGACTTTCTAATTCGCCAGACATGTACATTCTCTGTGCCTTGGGGGCTGGCCCTGATCATGGCTGTGGATCTCACGAACAATTTTTCTGCACAAGCCCCAAGTTATTGTGGCTGCACACGATGGACAACTTTCCAGGAAAAATTCACTGTGGAGACAGAAGTTTTATTCGCGTCGAGGCATCAAAAAACATTGAATTTCGATGATGTTCTTGTGTAAGTTGATTCACTGATCTACCAATGACTACTCATCTACCATCGTCTACTATGACTACTCATCTACCATCATCTACTATGACTACTTATCTACTAATCTACTATGGCTACTCATTTACTATGACTACTCATCTGCTATGGCTACTCATTTGCTATGACAACTCATCTGCTATGGCTACTCATTTACTATGACTACTCATCTGCTATGACTACTCATCTACCATCGCCTACTAAGACTACTTATCTACTATGACTAGTCATCTACCGTCATCTACTATGACTACTCATCTACCGTCATCTACTATGACTACTCTCATCTACCGTCATCTACTATGACTACTCATCTACCGTCATCTACTATGACTACTCATCTACCGTCATCCACTATGACTACTCATCTGCTATGGCTACTCATTTACTATGACTACTAATCTACTATGGCTACTCATCTACCGTCATCTACTATGACTACTCATCTACCGTCATCTACTATGACTACTCATCTACCGTCATCTACTATGACTACTCATCTACCGTCATCTACTATGACTACTCATCTACCGTCATCTACTATGACTACTCATCTACCGTCATCTACTATGACTACTCATCTACCGTCATCTACTATGACTACTCATCTACCGTCATCTACTATGACTACTCATCTACAGTCATCTACTATGACTACTCATCTACTATGGCTACTCATTTACTATGACTACTAATCTACTATGGCTACTCATCTACCGTCATCTACTATGACTACTCATCTGCTATGGCTACTCATTTACTATGACTACTAATCTACTATGGCTACTCATTTGCTATGACTACTCATCTACTATGACTACTCATCTACTATGCCTACTCAACAGATATGATGAGAATATTAACTTACATCAAGCAGCAGATCCTCATCGCTGAGAAATTGAGCTCCGAATTCGAAGTTGCTGCGAGCAGCAGCGGCTCCAGCAATGAGCACAACGGACGCCAGGTCGAAGCCCAGCGCGTCGGCAAAGCGAACTCGCTTCCGCAGTCGGGCTGGAAAATCCAACGAATCTCTGGCGGCATCTGACGGCCGCGTTTTCAACTTCTGCGCTGTTGGTGGAGGCGGCGCCGGCTGCGGCATGGGGCGCTGTGGGTCTCCATTGCTTCCACCGTTGTCGTCAGCGTCATCTCGGTCGCGATATCGGTGACTCGATAGCCAGAGCAGCTCCTGAGCTGAACCGAACTTCTGCCGCAGTGTCGTCGGTCCTGAACGAGTCCTTCGAGCTTGCGGACGATGAGCAGTTAAATCGTTGTCAAGGTAGCAGTAGTGCAGGTTTCTGGCGCCAGCTGTAGTTGGTACATCCAGGTGAGAATCTGTGTCGGCAAGCTGAGGCAGGAAGCCTGCGGCAATGGCCGTGTTGTCAGCGTCGCCGCAAACGGCCGTCTCGTTTGTTGCTGCTTGCGTGCGCTGTGTTGGCAAAATTTGGGTGCGGTTTTCACCAATGATCCGATTGTAGTTTAGTATAGGGTGCGGTGCTGTGTATCCCCGATACTCCCGTAGATTTTCCGCATCCAATTGCTTTAATAGACTATACTCGCTGGTAATTGAGCAGGTTTTTCTGCTAGTCCTGATGACACTTTAAAACTTTTTGCATGCAAACCTCTGATATTCACTCGATACTTTCCAGGTAGACTTGTACCTACATGTACCTAGCAAATTGTAATGCATGTATAGCAAAAAACCCACACCTTTGCAGCGGCAATCAAATCCTGCGGACGAGATAGCGTCATCGTAGGAGCACCTGGAATCTGTTGCTGCTGCAGTTTGCTCAATCCGGCCAGGGAAGCGCTGGATGACGAAGCTAGAGGCGGTGGGAACTCGTCCGCGTCGTCGGGATTGCAGTCCTCAGCAGTGTTGATGCCGCTGTAATCCAACGGTCGCGTTGACCGGGCCGCTCCGGCCGTGACTGTTGACGAAGCAACAACAATTCGACCATCGTCGGCGGTCTCGCTGCCGCCAATCATTGGCGAAGACGGCGACTGCGACTGGCAGCTCTCGCCGCCCAGTGTTCGCTCCAGATCGCCGGCCAGGCAGGCGACGAAGTCGGCGGCGTCGGCCTGATGCTGAGCTCCGCCGGCGCCGCCGGGGCCATAGCAGCCGGCGGCTGAAGAGTAAGATGCTTCCAGCGACAGCGGACTGTTGCTAGCGGTTAGAAACTGGGCCTCATCGTCGGTGTCCGAGGAGTAGCAGCAGCAGGCGTTGTCGACACCGTGACGATGATGATGATGATGCGGCTGGCGCTGCTGGCCGTTTGTTGGACGCAAATCTTCGCAACAGCTGTGAAACGATGCGTCATCTGTCATTGTTAGCTAGCTTTTTCAGTTGTCGCAGCTGGCATGCAGTTTGTGAGAGAATTGTGTGAATATAGGTAGCTAGCTAAAGTTGCTGCTAAAGTTGCTGCTCTGGTTATAAAGGTTTGCTAGTTTGCACTCAGTTTAATCAATTCTCTCAGGCTAGGTAGCTACGGCTGGAATGCAAGGATCGATGAATACGCAATGTACATCAGATGTACAGTCGATTTTTCATCATTTCGTCTGTCCCTCCCCCCTCACGGCGACTGCGCCAAGCCCTCTTTCTACGATAACTCAAACAGCCACCTCAGCATGACAGTGTAAGAGTGAACTCTATGATGGTAAAATCAGTAAAGTCAAACTTAGCACAAAATACGAGTATTTGAGTTCTATTCAATGTCAATTCTATTGATTCATAACTGCATCGACCACCAGTACTCGCAAACTTGCGTGCAAATTTGTAAAAGAAATGAATAACAAATAAATTATTAATCACACCCATGGCCTCATTCAATATGCAGTCACGGTTATCAGGCCCCGCGGCCACGAGTGTAAAAGAAACTACGAGAACTCGAAATGGCACCATTTTTTCGAGTGCGTATTCGAAACTTCGAGAGCTGCAATGGCGCAAGGCTGGTGTGATTCACCACACCCCCGGCTAAAGTTCACGAACTCAATTATAGGCGACTGCTGTTGCAGTTTCCAAGAATAAATTACGATAATCCTCTGCAGGCAATATAGGCAAAAATGGGTCACCAGAAATGACTCAGAGATATGGCAACACTAGTGGGAGAATCTGTTTGTTCACTACTCTATTGTCAGTTTTATTAGCTTTGATAAACCGGCAAAAAAGCTAAATGAGGACCTTAATGCAGAGCCGCGGGATCGGGCCATATGGCGCAGTTAAAATAGCAATTTTGGAGGTACATTCCCATTAGATTAGCAACAAGTCTCAAATTCATAAATAGGGCGCCTCCACTGCGCCATCAAACTGCTCACTTACTAAGACAATTAACACGTCTGAAACACGTCCTCCGAAAAAATTGACGCAATGAAACTACTCCTGATTGCTCTGGTGGCCTGCTTCGTCGGCGCCTCGGTCGCTGGTAAGTCCGTGGACAGAATTTGGCTAATAGGTCAAACAATTTTCGTAGGAAGGACCTTAGAGCTTCTGTAGCAGTGTCCAAAAGATACTTGAAGTAGATTTGAAATTGGCGGTCTTCATCACTGGGAACCTGATCCCTACCTGACTCATCAACCTGATCCCTACCTGACTCATCAACCTGATCCCTACCTGACTCATCAACCTGATCCCTACCTGACTCATCAACCTGATCCCTACCTGACTCATCAACCTGATCCCTACCCGACTCATCAACCTGATCCCTACCTGACTCATCAACCTGATCCCTACCTGACTCATCAACCTGATCCCTACCTGACTCATCAACCTCATTCCTACCTGACTCATCAACCTTATTCCTACCTGACTCATCAACCTGATCCCTACCCGACTCATCAACCTGATCCCTACCTAAGATTTCCTCACCTTAAAGCGCATAGCACGAGCTACGAGCGAATTTCTCATCACCTGACAGACCACCAGCACGAGCGCGACGCCATCAACTACCTGACCGGCCGTATCCCGGAGCTCCGCTCAAAGCACTCGCCCAGCGGCTCCGCCTGGACTAGCGCCATGTACAAGATCGTCAGGGAGCTGGACGAGAGCGCCGAGTTCCGCGACATCCTGGCCGCCAAGCCCGAGAAGCTGGAGGCTGAGCCGCTTGCCGACAGCGCACCGTTCAGCTGCCAGCTGGACCGGTCGCCGAGCCGGCCGACCTCCGCGCACCGACTGCGACCTGGCGACATCGACGTAATCGGCGCCATGGGAGACTCGCTGACCGCCGCTAACGGCGCCCTGGCCACCAGCATCCTGGGACTGCTGACCGAGTACCGCGGCTACGCCTGGAGGTTCGTTGATTATCCGACTACCTACCTACCTACCTACCTACCTACCTACCTACCTACCTACCTACCTACCTACCTACCTACCTACCTACCTACCTACCTACCTACCTACCTACCTACCTACCTACCTACCTACCTACCTACCTACCTACCTACCTACCTACCTACCTACCTACCTACCTACCTACCTACCTACCTACCTACCTACCTACCTACCTACCTACCTACCTACCTACCTACCTACCTACCTACCTACCTACCTACCTACCTACCTACCTACCTACCTACCTACCTACCTACCTACCTACCTACCTACCTACCTACCTACCTACCTACCTACCTACCTACCTACCTACCTATCTACCTACCTACCTACCTACCTACCTACCTATCTTTCTACCTACCTAACTGCCATTTGACATACTTAACCGCCTCTCTCTGACCCATAGAGTTACACATGACGTGATAATCGATAAAAAGTTTTTTTTCGATAGTAAACTGTAAAAACGTACCCTAAAAAACATTTTCAGCATTGGCGGTCAGGTCTCACTGAGCAAGCACACCACTATAGCTAGTACGTTAGCAAACAGTTTGGCATGATGTTTAGATTAAATTTGAATAGCTATTGAAAATAAGAGAAAAAATCTATTTCACTTGCAGACGTGCTGAGGCACCAGAACTCCAATTTGTACGGCCACTCCACCGGCTCTGGCAAGGTGAGCAGCAGCAACTCCGTGCTGAACGTTGCCGAGCCCGGCAAGGTCGCTTCGTAAGTTCTTAAATTAATTAACAAGCTACCACTTTTTCTATCGTCTAAACTTGAGCTGATACTGACTAACTAACGAAGTGACTTCAGTGGTCCTTGATAAATAAACATAGCTACACTTAACAACATAAAAAATTCACCAAATTTTTTTAGCGACATGCCCGGACAAGCTAAGGAGCTGGTCAGAAGGCTGCAGTCTGACTCTAATGTGAACTTCAACAAGGATTGGAAGCTCATTACCCTGTTCATTGGTGGCAACGATGTTTGCGACTACTGCAAGGACAAGGTGAGTGCCAGGTTCGTTAGCGTACGCAGATGGGGGACTTGAACTGCAGCCCCCCTCCCAATCGTCCCTATATAATTTCACTCCTCCAAGAACAAAATTAAAGATCGGTTAGGCCTACCAAGCTCGATGAATGACACCAGTTCGACTTTTGTCACCTCTTGGATCCGTGGCATCCACTGGCCTAAGAATCAGGAGTAGAGGCGCCCACCAAGACGCCAAGTATTGGCATCCCTTAGCGTTGCGGCATCCTGTAATTGAAATGCCTGCGTAGTGCGAACGCCACCGTACTATAGGTTGTCGAATTGTCGGCGAACAGTAATATTATTTACAGTGCACGATGAGAACTCGTACTTTGAAGTTGAGAACAATTTGTCACTTTCAACTAACCAGAACGAGTTTAGCGCAGACAACTACATCAGGTACATTCGCGAGGCACTCGACTATCTGCACGCCAATGTGCCCAGGGCTTTTGTCAATGTTGCCGAAGTTCTGGATGTCTCCCTGGTCAAGGATCTGAAGGACGGCAGCTCGATCTGCCGGGTTCTGCAGGGCTCTTTTCTGTGCAAATGCGGCGCCATGCCGGAGAACGAGGCCGAGGAGCGCGAGATCCAGGCCATCATCGGCGAGTACCAGGCCCGACTCCGTCAGCTGGTCGACTCTGGCCGATACGACACTCGCGAGGACTTCACCGTGGTGACCCAGCCGTTCTTCAGGAACAGCAAGCCGCCAAAGATCAACGTGAGTACCTGTTGTTTTATTGGAAGCGAATGATAAACTACGCTCAGGATGTGCTGAGGGTCAGCGGTATGCGGAATCGACATAGTTGCCTCACCGCTGCTTGTCTTAGGATGATGTAGTCGAAGGCGTAGCGCCGGGTGCTCACAACTCTCCTGCGAATATTTATATAATATTTTTTCCTCCAACAACTACTACTCAACTACATATTTTTATAAAATTGTGCACTCATTGACCTTAATGTCAGGAGCCAGACGAAGAAAACCACAAAAAATATCTGCTTGAAAGTCTAGCGAAACCATAGTAAACTGACTTATGACAACGTTCGCAAACAGTAAAAACATGTGTTCTTCGCAGCTCAAAATTTAAATTGCTTGAAACCAAATTTTCCCAATGCAGGGCAAGTACGACCAGTCCTACTTCGCTCCCGACTGCTTCCACTTCAGCCGGAAGGGTCACGATGAGAGCGCCAAGGCTCTGTGGAACAACATGGTGAGTTATTTGTGCTCCTTAGGAAAGCACATGCAGTCACACACTGTGATAGAAAATCAGACTATAGCTACCCTTGATACTAAATACCGCGCCAAATTTTCAGATCGAGCCGGTTGGACAGAAGTCGACCTCCTGGACTCCGAATGGCCCGTTCAAGTGCCCGACAAGTGTAAGTGTAGAAAAATTATGTTAGGGTGCACCTGCGAACGAATTTGTGAGCACGTGCAGGTTTCAGGTGTCAGACTGCTTGCCCCTCACTGCTGGCTAAGGGTATCGTGAAAAGTTCCGGCAAACATTCATACATGCGACATAAACATCGGTTTTAATGTAAAAGTACCCCTTGTTCTGCGACGTCTAACTGGCTAAAAAAACTGTTTCAAAGTCGTCAGTTCGATTCACAGTTAATGCAAGTTTATATAAATTTTTGACGCTAATTTTTTTTCAGGCCCGGCCCTACCTGTCGACCAGAAAGAACTAAACCTGTCGATTTCAATGCCGTCGAAAGATTGATTGATTTTTTGCGCGGAAAACAACTGACTTAATCTAGATGCGCCAACCGGCATCTTATCGGGAGTATTTTCACTGATTTTGGTCAGCGCAATGTCAAGATATTAAATTAAATATAGAGAGATACTAAATATGTGTTTTTCAAACTAAAATATTCCGCTTTTGTTTTAAACGTTTTTTTTTTTTTTAAAATTTAAAACCGTTTGTATGTTAGTGCGTATTCACAAGAGCGATTAGCGGCCTGTGACCCAAATTAATTTGCACAATACTAACTGTGAACTTACTTGTTCATTCAAGACTTGCATTCAGAGCGATAAAGACGCTGTCTGTATATCAGTTGCCAAGCAACCAACAGAAGATCATTCAAAAAGCAAAATCACTGGATGGCAACAATCGATTAAAAAGATGGAACTGTCATGCGAAACTTGCAACCCTACATCCTGGACTTAAACGTATTAAACGACTTAAACGTATAAAGGTCTTATAAATAGAATCTTACAAATGCTTGCTATTAAAGTAGACTTGAAGAGATTACATAATCCATGGCCATGACAACAATTTCTCGGTTCAAGACTGTACTATTCTGTACTTTTTGCGTCAGCCCGTAGTTCTCTCGGTAGGCTGTCGAGTTTTCGCAACTAGAATCCAGAGTCCTCCTCGCTCTTCAGCCGGGACGGGAGGGCTGATTAAGCGCGCCAGGAATAAGCGCGCACGTGTATTTTTTTGCACACGTCGGAATAAGCGCGCAGGGAACAAGCGCGCACGGAAAAATGTCGGAATAAGCGCGCAGGGAACAAGTGCGCACGGAAAAATGTTGGAATAGGCGCGCTGCGATATATCAAAATACTGTAATAAGCGCGCATCGATATTCCTAGGTACTGGAAAGAGTCCAGAGCCGGCTGGAGCTGCTGATACGAGACAGGCTGAGAGTCCAGAGCCGGCTGGAGTTGCTGATACGAGACAGGCTGAGAGTCCAGAGCCGGCTGGAGCTGCTGATACGAGACAGGCTGAGAGTCCAGAGCCTGCTGGAGTTGCTGATACGAGACAGGCTGAGAGTCCAGAGCCGGCTGGAGCTGCTGATACGAGACAGGCTGAGAGTCCAGAGCCGGCTGGAGTTGCTGATACGAGACAGGCTGAGAGTCCAGAGCCGGCTGGAGCTGCTGATACGAGACAGGCTGAGAGTCCAGAGCCGGCTGGAGCTGCTGATACGAGACAGGCTGAGAGTCCAGAGCCGGCTGGAGCTGCTGATACGAGACAGGCTGAGAGTCCAGAGCCGGCTGGAGCTGCTGATACGAGACAGGCTGAGAGTCCAGAGCCGGCTGGAGCTGCTGATACGAGACAGGCTGAGAGTCCAGAGCCGGCTGGAGCTGCTGATATGAGACAGACTGAGAGTCCAGAGCCGGCTGGAGCTGCTGATATGAGACAGGCTGAGAGTCCAGAGCCGGCTGGAGCTGCTGATACGAGACAGGCTGAGAGTCCAGAGCCGGCTGGAGCTGCTGATATGAGACAGGCTGAGAGTCCAGAGCCGGCTGGAGCTGCTGATACGAGACAGGCTGAGAGTCCAGAGCCGGCTGGTCGGCTTGCCGTTTTGTTGCCATCATTTGGTCAGCCATTTTCTCAGACGCGTGAGACACCAGCGTCAGAAACTCAGTTTTCCCGTGCACTGAGAGGCGCTGGACTCCAACGCGGAAAATCCAGAAGCTTTCTAAATACATGTAAATTCTTCCTATTCAGCAAAACATACAGCGTCGGCCAAAAGCTGTCGTTTTTTATAAAACCAATTGTGACAAGCTGATAAAAAATTCTCGGCACGGTTTTAAAAGTGCCATCAATGCCCCACGTGTCTGCTTGCTTGAGGCGTGGCAGTAGGTCAGGATGTCCAAAAAAAATTGCAACTCCGCCATCTGCAGACGTAACAGAACCCTGCAAAACACACACGTCGCCGCAGTGCCGGAATCTCTCTGGTGCATCCATAATGGCGTGACAGGCAGCACCGGCGTCAGCCGGCAGAGGAGGCAGAATTCGGCGGCGCTGTTTATACAGGGTCGACTCTATCTCTGCAAAGCCGATGGATGCTGCACCTTGACGATCTAGCAGTCTCGACATCAAAAATGTCTCGAAGAGTGGCACTCGAATCTTCAGCTCTTCTTTTAAGTCTACTCTTTAAGTACAGAAGCTCCAGACGCTGTCCCTCTGCTTCGTGATTGTGGACTGATGTCACACTCAGGCTACCGTCTTGATGCTGCAGTAGGCGACCAGGACAGTGTTTGTCGCAGCAGCGGAAACCGACTTTGCTTCTATCTCTGCCACTGTCTTTTCGATAGACGAATTCGTCCTTTACAAAAATTTTTGAACCGCAACGGTTTCCTTCTATGCACTCCATAGCTAGAAGTAACAGTGAATAATTTGATCGCAGTGTAATCGGCTTTTAAACGCCGCAATTGAAAGTGTAAGTCATATCAGGCCCACAACCTGATTTGCACGCTCCATGCGCTGGGCACTGTACATTGCACCCCTGCAGCCAATCAGAAGCCGAGAGAGCCAACTGTGGCCAGTCAGTCAAATATTGAGCCTAAAGGCCCATGCCCATGCCCTTTGAAAATTTCAGACCCCTGCAGTCAGTCAGTTAAAATAATCATTTGCGCGCTTAATCCCGTCAGTACAAAAGCAGCTGCGCGCTCATTCCGAAAGCGGGTAAACTTTTGGCACGCTTGTTCCAAGTCATGGGAAAACTCGTGCGCGATTTTTCCTGTATCGATCAAAAATACTGCGCGCTTATTCCCGGTCTGTGGAAAGTTAACTGCGCGCTTATTCCGAACCATGTAAAATATGTGCGAAAATGCGCGCTTGTTCCTGGCGCGCTTAATCTAGCTACCCGCCGGGACAGTCCGCTGCCAGCTGTTCGTGTTCGACAAGTGCAGCAAGTCCGTGAGGGACTGCGGCTGCTCCAGGAGAAGCCGGGTGTTCTTGAAGCGCTGTGTCTGTCTGGCTACGAAGACGACCTCGAGAAAGCTGGTCAGTGCAGTGACAGAAGTCAGAGAGCGGTTTGGTGATCATGGTGGACGCGTGACGCGGACCCCGGGCAGTGGGGATCCAAGCGGAGGCTAAAGCTGGGCAACGTAAATGTCGACTCCAGGCTGTGGGATGGCGGCGAGTCCAACAACGAGGCAGGTGGCACCGAGAACGCTATTTTTGCCTGTACTGCCTTGGGAGACGCGGAGCTGTCCAGAATCCACCACAGAGTCGGTCTGTGCGAGTGCTGGTTGCCCTTTGACTGATAGAGAGGGGAAGTTCGTCCTGCCCTGTGCGCCGATCCTTTGACAGAACGCCTCTCTCTGTACGCTCAGCGTCCAAGACTTAACGAATTGCAAAATAAAGAAGCATGCTTGGCCCACGGTATAAGCGGTTTAAACAAGCCCCATCAAAGTTTTGTTTTTCAAATGCAAACCTTTAGTTTAGAACGAGTCACGAACTTGGAATTCCGTCAAAAATTGATGGTAAATGGTCCCTTTTCAATCATAACAGCGTCTTCGCACTAACCTAGGTGTGCGGCCTTCTCTTCAGCTAAAAGTGAAACCCAAAAAGACTTCATATTTGTGTACAGCTTGGCCATAGACAAAGCATCTAAACGAGCCTAAGACCTTTATCACCATAATTCGCAAGTTTACCGTCCAGAGAGATGAAAAAGTCCTTGAGGTCATCTCTGTTTATTTAAAGATCGATAAATCAATAAAATCAATAAATTATAAAATGAGAGAGGCTGTTATAACAAAATTTCAAACTGCAAGTGTATCTTTTTTACCGAGTTGATTTTAAATACTGATTTAATTGGATGAGGCGTTTTTGCAACTTGGATAACTTCTAAGAAAAATGACAATACGACGTAGAATCGTAAATTCGGAACATTAACTGATAAAACAGCTGCTGAGCTAATTTCAAGACACCTACCCAGGCCTACTCAGAAAACGGCAGGTGTGTTTTCAGGGGTTTTAATAATTTCGTAACTATTAGCTGACTATATTTTATTGCCTAACATGATAAGCATTAATTAAACAATGAGAGTCGGTCACCTGCTGTTGGGAGTCCATATCAATTTAGCTACCAACTAGGAAAAACAATAAAAGCAAATCCATTAAATTGGCTCGGTCAGTTAATTAGATTTTTGTTTATTTCAAGTTACAGTCAAATACAAGCAGACAAAGCCAACATGAAAGTGCTGATCATAGCAATTATCGCCTGCTTTGTGAATGCTTCGCTTGCTGGTGAGTTACTCAATACCCGACTCATCTACCTGATCCCTACCTGACTCATCAACCTGATCCCTACCTGACTCATCAACCTGATCCCTACCTGACTCATCAACCTGATCCCTACCTGACTCATCTACCTGATCCCTACCTGACTCATCTACCTGATCCCTACCCAACTCATCTACCTGATCCCTACCCGACTCATCAACCTCATTCCTACCTGACAGACCACCAGCACGAGCGTGACGCCATCAACTACCTGACCGGCCGTATCCCGGAGCTCCGCTCAAAGCACTCGCCCAGCGGCTCCGCCTGGACTAGCGCCATGTACAAGATTGTCAGGGAGCTAGACGAGAGCGCCGAGTTCCGCGACATCCTGGCCGCCAAGCCCGAGAAGCTGGAGGCTGAACCGCTTGCCGATAGCGCGCCGTTCAGCTGCCAGCTGGACCGGTCGCCGAGCCGGCCGACCTCCGCGCACCGACTGCGACCTGGCGACATCGACGTCATCGGCGCCATGGGAGACTCGCTGACCGCCGCCAACGGCGCCCTGGCCACCAGCATCCTGGGACTGCTGACCGAGTACCGCGGCTACGCCTGGAGGTTCGTTGATCCACTTCCTGACCCTGCATGCACTTAACCGGTGAAATGTATACATCTGTCGTGTGATTAGGATCTTTTACAGACCAAATAACATTGTTAAGGCAGTCAATTTCCAATTCCGTGTTCTCCCCCATCAGTGCCAGCCAACATGCCTTACAAATAGAATGTCAGAGATGCTGGAACGCCACTATGTCCATGTGGGTTTTCATTATATTTAGCCTTGCGCATTAGCATCGAATGCACATAGCACTAAAACCTTTTTTTAGCATCGGTGGGCAGGTCTCGCTCAGTCAGCACACCACTCTCGCTAGTAAGCTAATCCTTCATTCTAACTTGTTTGATGCTACGAGTGTTCAGTAGAACGACCCATGCATAGCCAAAGCCCTCATTTGTTTTCAGACGTGCTGAGGCAGAACAATAACAACCTGTACGGCCACTCCACTGGTTCCGGTTCCGTTCACAACCGCAACTCGGTGCTCAATGTGGCCGTGCCAGGCAACGTTGCTTCGTGAGTGACGCTCAAGTTCGGTGTTTTATATCCACTGAAACTTCTCTAAATGTTCAAATTATTTGATGCCAACTTGAAAACATTGCAGCCATATGCCTGGTCAGGCTAAACTGCTGGTCAGCAAGCTGCAGTCTGACCCAAATGTGAACTTCAACAACGATTGGAAGCTCATCACCCTGTTCATTGGTGGCAACGATGTGTGCAACTACTGCAAAGACAAGGCAAGAGAAATATACATTCTTTGGGTTGGTTTATGCTGTCTACAACTCTAGTAACCTGACTGCACATTCTGTAATATCTAATGAGCAGAAACTCACTCATCGAACATCTTCAGAGGGAGTTCAGCGCTGACAACTACATCAAGCACATCCGCGAAGCTCTTGATTATCTACACGCCAATGTGCCCAAAGCTTTCGTCAATGTTGCTGAACTTCTGGATGTCTCCCTGGTCAAGGAGCTCAAGGACGGCAGCTCGATTTGCAACGTGCTTCAGGGCTCCCTGCTGTGCAGATGTGGCGCCTTCCCGGAGAACGAGGCCGAGGAGCGCGAGGTTCAGGCCATCATCGGCGAGTACCAGAGCCGACTGCGTCAGCTGGTCGACTCTGGTCGATACGACACTCGCGAGGACTTCACCGTGGTGAACCAGCCGTTCTTCAAGAACAGCAAGCCGCCGAGGATCAACGTGAGTCTCTGTTGTTTTGGTAGGCTAGTCTTTGTTCGAAAGTATTCTACTTCCCCAACCCCCTCAATCTGCAGGGCAAGTACGACCAGTCCTACTTCGCTCCTGACTGCTTCCACTTCAGTCGGAAGGGTCACGATGAGAGCGCCAAGGCTCTGTGGAACAACATGGTGAGTTTTTAAGTGCAACTTAAAAAATTGCAGACATACGACTTGAGCATAAGCAACATCAAACGACGCTCTTTTTAGATTGAACCAGTTGGCCAAAAGTCAACATCCTGGACTCCTGGTGGACCATTCAAGTGCCCGACTAGTGTAAGTTATTAAGATTACTGTTGTGCACTTTCAATCAACTTTATGGCTATTCTCAGATCTGCCTTCTCTTGTCACAGGCCCGGCCATACCTGTCCACTAGGAAGAACTGATGCTGCCTGATTAAATTCTTTGGCGCTTGACTGAAGACATCTGTCAGACTCACTCATGCACTGAGCTTTGTTTGGTCTATCAAAATACAACATAAATGTCCCAAAATAAACCAATGTTAAAGATTTTTACGCGGTAAAAATGATTGAAAAATTTTGAAGAAAGAAAGCTGTTTCTTTGAGTTTGCCTCAGCTCAGAAAATTTGATTGATACAGATATAAAAAAGCAGGGATACCTCGTTCAACAACACTGAATAGACCACTTGTTACGAGTATCTAAAAAATCAAATCTACGAGATTTTGCTAAGAAGACAAAAATGCTGTGCAAGTTGTTACAAAAAACACAAACATGCATTAAACATTGAATCAAACAATATAATATTACCTTAGAATTTCGACATTGACAATTGTTAGAGAAGTCAAATTAAGAATTAAAGAAATCAATTTAAGGGAGCCATTGAATTGCTGAGGCCATAAACTTCTTGCCATAGAGGATGGACACGTTCAGGCTGGACACGTTCGAGGCGCCTACCAGAAAGTGGTGGCAAAAGTTCGTGCATAACTGGTAAAGATTCGTATCTAGCGAAGATTTGTAAATTCTGGACCGGATTGAGAAAGAACCTGGGCCGAAATCTCTACCGAGCCTCAACGAAAACTTCACGTTGGGCAAGGTTCCGCCAGCTCCTCTTTGAGAACAGGCCTCTGCCAGGAGTTTGAGCGCGTACCGCGTACCGAATCGATTCCTGAACGATTATCTGAGGCTTTTCTATTCGTGTCTTTGAAAGCAGGATGGATCATACTACGTGCCGAAGTCTCGCATCTGTTTTCGTGCGACCATTCAACGGCACCTGCAATCCCCGTCCGTCAATCTCGAGGTGAACATCATTACCGGAGAATCATTCAAGCGTTACAACGGAGTTCTTGTCATCACGTCGTTTGTTATGTTTCCATTCTTTCCTAGAGCCAAATGCATCGGCTAATTTTTCGGCAACAGTCTAAAACAGCCGGCAAATAGTTGAATTGTTGCCAAAAAGGCTTACTGCCGAAAAACATATAGACAAAAGCGTGCAATGGTAGGTTGTATACTATACAAGTGCATTGTACTTATATTTTCACTCAGGGCGCAGTCATTATTCCACACTTTTGCGGCCATTATTCCACACTTTTGTCGCTGTCATTATTCCAAACTTTTTTATCATGCTTCAATTGGCTGTTTTAGGAGTTGTTTTACCCATAGACCACTGAGTTGAGTGTCTTGGTTTGACCATAGACACACTGTGATGAGTGCTGGTTTCGCTTGCGTCTTGTAAGAAATCAGGAAAGCGTGTAGTGAGATAAAAAGCTATTTGTCTTGTCAAACAACCATGGCTGGTGCATCTCGTCAAACAGCCGCGCTTATTAATTGAAAAAATCTTCCTGTCGACGACTGAACGAACCGTGCGGCGCTACTTAGGAAGAAGACGCGACCATGCAGTCTTCAACGCCTCGACGGCTATAAGCGATGCCTCAAAGCGGCCAATAGATTTAGTCGAGCAGCCGAAGTTCCAAAGAATACCAACTTGGATACTGCGGTACCAAAGAAGCTCATCAAACGAAGCTTATCAGTCGCAAGCCAACCAAGACGTGCATCTTTCAAATTGTAAGTTCGGCAACTATACTCAAGCACCTGTATTTCTCTTTTATAGAAAACATTCAAAATAGACCAACTCCTTTTGCAGTGCCAAATCATCAGGCTAAAGTGTCGAGCATCTTTGGGAACTGCGGCTTTGAGAACTGTGCATGTTTCACTTTGGGTGACAAATTGATTTTCACATTGTCAAATTTCGACTACAAACTGATAAACTGCACCAGCTGTGACATTTATTATGAACTCTTTTCGTGTAGCTGGTACTTTAGTTTTAATGATTTTTCCTTTTTGTTCATTTACTCCTTGCTGTTATGTATTTATTAACAAAAATACTGTGCGATGATTTTTTCAATCCAAATGTCTATGGTACACATCAAAACTGTGGAATAATGGCCAAAATATTTTGTTATTGCGTCTGGGTAAAAGTATAATTACAATGCAGAAATTTTCGGGCTGAGTTTTGGAGTTGCGTAGATAACGTCTATGGTCAAGTCTGTTTCCATCTCTCTCCCCTCTCCCTCTCTCTCCAAGGGTAGAAGAGTTGAGCCATAGACTAAATTTCAGGAGAAGCTGGGACTAATTGTTCACTTAAATCTGGGAAGGGACAATGTATGATTATCAAGAGGTCACGATTACCGGCCGAGACGCGGTAAGGCAGTTGTGTGTGAGGCGTGAACTCTCGATAGTGGAATTGTGTCTAGTTTCGTCAAAAAACCAATTCAAAACGGCTAGGACACAACTTCCCAGACGGGAATTGTTCACTGAGTGATTCTAGGAATTTGTGTCATAGGCATTTTCCACTTGGCGCAAGCCAAATGATGGCCATAGACTAAACGTCTCGAACGAAAAGTTAAGCGAACAGTCTGAAATTACCATAGACGAAACATGTTAAATGAAGTTGTGGTCTTATAAGCAGGAACTCTGCAGCAGAGTATACATGTTCCTGTTTCTTCTGTTTGCCCTAACCTCTATTCATGCCACTCATACGAATGATAAATTGGTCGAATTTGCCGATTGAAAGCATTGACGGCTTGAATGGAAATGAGGTCAATTTTCTCAGCGACTTGAGTATGGGTGGACGTGACGAGGCGGATGACGAAGAGTTGATGGAGTTCATCCGATTCATTGAATGCGGTAACGATGATGCTCTGCCACCACTGCCAAGCGAAGAAGAGGCTTGCCCCGAGGATCCCATGCGGAACAAACCATGCAATTCGGCCGATGTGAGTGTAATTATTGTCGATTCTAGCTCTACTCATCGATTATTGCGGAACAGTTGGTCCACGTTTCATTATGCCCACGTTACGGCCGTTTTCGTACATGTATACAATCTTTTTATTCAGCTCTGTTGTATTGAATAAAAAATATCCTCGCAAACGCATTGTGTCATGCTGTACGCTCATTATTCCACGCTTAGGAATCATTATTTTAGGCTTCTAAAAATACATTCATGAGACAATGTGTTTGTGTATATGGTTTTGTCATAGACAATGATAAATTTTAGTCACTCGTGGCTTCGCCACTCGTGAAAAATTTATCATTGTCAAAAATCAGCCTTTAGGATAATGCAATCGTCTATGGTTAAACCATGAGCACATTTATTTATTTTTTCACTTAAACTTCAGGATAATGATTTCAAACTCGGGATAATAGACACCTATTTTTAGAACAAAACAGCAAACACCAACAACAAAAGATTAGCGCTATGGAAAGTTAATTGTGCAGTATCAATACGGCGCAATTGTCATAGTACCGAAGACCATTACAGATTGCAATTGTTGAAAGTGCAGTTGTTCATAATAAAGATATTCCGACCGTTCATCTGACGACCATCAGACACGCTCACTGCTTCTTGCACGATGGAACTTTGGATGCTGATATCAGCAGGCATTGTTACTTGACCGTGGGTCGCGGCGCTTTGTCCCATGTTCAACGCACGCGACACTGCATCGCTGCATTGTTGCAGGGACTTTTCCCGTTTAACTGCCAGGTAGCGCCGGACCGTGCTCTCGGACTTTTGACCCGTGATAGCCATGATCTCGCTCATCGAATGCCCAGCCGATTCCAGGTCTCAAGAAAGTGCAAGAAGTTCAAAAAGTCTTCGTTATCCTTCATGTCCTTCTGAGATGTGGAAAGTCTTGAGATCCAATTGAGTTCGCTGCTAGATACGTTGGCTAAACTTTCGACAGGCAGATTGCCCCAGTTGATCGGATATGACGTCTGGTTCTCCATGGCCAAGCGAATGTAGCTATTTACGTTTTATTCTCTCTTTCTCTCCACATCTCCTTCCTTTCCACCCTCTTAACCCCCAGCCTGTTGCAACTTCGTTGTCTATGGCCCAAACTCCAGTAAACCACCTCAGTCTTTATGTCTCTCTCTCCTCGGTAACCCCTCTCTCCTTTCGATGCCCTTTTTGTCTATGGCCCCACTGAAATTCGACAATGCGGTTATTCGTAAGTGAGACTTTAGGATAATAGTCCTATGCTCACTCGTGCGCTGCGCACGAGTGAGAGCTGCGCGCACTCATGAGCCGGACTATTATCCTAAAGTCTCACTTACGAATAACCAACCATTGTCTACCTCCAAAACCATATACACAATCTATCATTGATACAGGAATATACAGATTGCTTATCTGCAAATGGGTATATCCAAATATAACCCGTTGGGAATATCCAAAGATTGGGGGCGGCTTGACCATAGACTATTCGCAGACAAGCAATCTGTTGTATTCCTGTTTCGATGCCTGAAAGGCGCGCAAAAACTTAGTTCACAATTTCCGTCGACGCAATCGTTTGTGGCCCAAACGAAACTAGGCACAATACAGAGTTTTGTTGCCAATTTGATCTGCTTACTACGCCTAAGATAATGCTAAACTAAAGCAGTCAGTCTGCCTGACCAAATTGTCTGGGCTTATCAACAGAAGAGCTTGGAGATTTGCACGGAATAACACATTGGCCTACGAAGGCTACGCCAACTATCGTGGTAAACTTCAATGGAACGTTTCAAAAAACGTTCAATGTATATCTGGTATAGGAAAACGTAGCTACTTAGAGTGGCTGACAGCTCAACAACATTTCGACCACTTCCTCATCTTCAGTGCAGCTTGTGGAGATGTCTAAAGATAGAGTTACGAGCTACATGTGTATTCGAGGGAAATTTTAAAACAAATTTGTATCACCCAAAGTGAGTGCTTATGAGTGTTTACAGCCGTTAGTCTTGAGAACTAGCCAGGACTTCTCATTCGGAGGGGTCGCCACATGTACTTTTACAAACTTTTTGCTTTGATTGATATTATTACTGTTTCTTGAAATGTTAATTTTTCTCTTTTTCTTTGCGCAAAATGTCAGTCTTTTCTCAGGGCATTTTGAACTTCTGCATTCAATAAATCCCGTGCACCATAAATACTCGCACTGCTCATATTTTTTTTCAAAATCGACCGTTTAAGAAAGTTCAAAGTACAATAAATAGTGGTTCGACGGCATTTGACAAATCTTATCACCTGAAATAAACAGTTTTTGGGGGCAGTTCGGGCTAGAAGAAAAGCACGCGCTGGGTTCTCAGCATCCGAATAATTGTCCAATTATTTTTTATTGTGTCTTACAATCTGGGCCTATCGAATGCAAAACCTGTTGGGAAACCGTCAGCTGTGTATGAATGACCGCTTGCATGACAAATAGCTGGTCCGAGCATAGGAAATTCCTTAAATAAAATGGGATTCTTGGGTGCAACTGGTCTTTACTCTCGCCTAAAACGTTATTGCAGCTGTAGAAAAAATAGCAATAAGACTGTTGAATCATGAAGGTGCTGCTCATTGCAGTCATTGCCTGCTTTGTGGCCACTTCCTGCGCTGGTGAGTTACATAAATTCAACTGATTCCACACCTGATTCCTATCTGACACACCTGATTCCTATCTGACACACCTGATTCCTATATCGGACACACCTGATTCCTATCTGACACACCTGATTCCTATCTGACACACCTTATTCCTATATCTGACACACCTGATTCCTATCTGACACACCTGATTCTATATCTGACATACCTGATTCCTATATCTGACACACCTGATTCCTATATCTGACACACCTTATTCCTATATCTGACACACCTGATTCCTATATCTGACACACCTGATTCCTATATCTGACACACCTGATTCCTATATCTGACACACCTGATTCCTATATCTGACACACCTGATTCCTATCTGACACACCTGATTCTATATCTGACATACCTGATTCCTATATCTGACACACCTGATTCCTATATCTGACACACCTTATTCCTATATCTGACACACCGGATTCCTATCAGACACACCTGATTCCTATATCTGACACACCTGATTCCTATCAGACACACCTGATTCCTATATCTGACACACCTGATTCCTATCAGACACACCTGATTCCTATATCTGGCACACCTGATTCCTATCTGACACACCTGACAGACCACCAGCACGAGCGCGACGCCATCAACTACCTGACCAGCCGCATCCCGGAGCTTCGCTCGAAGCAGCCCCTTGCCGGTGCCGCCTGGACCAACGCCCTGTTCAAGATCGTCAAAGAGCTGGACAGTAGTGTCCAGTTCCGCGACGTCCTGGCGACCAACAAACCCGCCGAGCCGGTCTCTGCCGAGCCCACCTCGTCCTTCAACTGCCAGCTGACACGCTCGCCGACCAAGCCGACCTCCGCGCACCGACTGCGACCTGGCGACATCGACGTAATCGCCGCTATGGGAGACTCGCTGACCGCCGCCAACGGCGCCCTGGCCACCAGCATCCTGGGACTGACCACTGAGTACCGCGGCTACGCCTGGAGGTGAGATGATCGAGGAAATTTTCTGGACGATGTCTGGACGAGGGGCTTTAGCACCAGGGGCTTTAGCACCAGGGGCTTTAGCACCAGGGGCTTTAGCACCAGGGGCGCCAGCACCAAGGGGCGCCAGCACCAGGGGCGCCAGCACCAGGGGCGCCAGCACCAGGGGCGCCAGCACCAGGGGCGCCAGCACCAGGGGCGCCAGCACCAGGGGCGCCAGCACCAGGGGCGCCAGCACCAGGGGCGCCAGCACCAGGGGCGCCAGCACCAGGGGCGCCAGCACCAGGGGCGCCAGCACCAGGGGCGCCAGCACCAGGGGCGCCAGCACCAGGGGCGCCAGCACCAAGGGGCGCCAGCACCAAGGGGCGCCAGCACCAGGGGCGCCAGCACCAGGGGCGCCAGCACCAGGGGCGCCAGCACCAAGGGGCGCCAGCACCAGGGGCGCCAGCACCAGGGGCGCCAGCACCAGGGGCGCCAGCACCAGGGGCGCCAGCACCAGGGGCGCCAGCACCAGGGGCGCCAGCACCAGGGGCGCCAGCACCAGGGGCGCCAGCACCAGGGGCGCCAGCACCAGGGGCGCCAGCACCAGGGGCGCCAGCACCAGGGGCGCCAGCACAAATCATTTATTTGGGGTGGACTACAATTAACCAATAGACTATGGAAAAGACGAAGATGGTCTCTTCTATGAATCTTACACATGCATGATGAATTTATGTTTTCCAGCAACATTTTGTGCACTTATATTGCCTAAAATCCTATCAAAACATGGCAAATATTGAATAAACTCGTCACTTCAGCATCGGAGGTGAAGCGTCTCTGCGCCAGCACACCACCCTGGCCAGTAAGTGAAAATTACTAATCAATAAATTCTAAACTAAAAATATCCAAGTTACCAAACTATAAATTAACATATTTCACTTTTAAAGACATTCTGAAGGACCAAAACAGCAGACTGTATGGCTACTCCACTGGCAAAGGTGCCATCTCGAGTTCAGCTGCCGTGCTCAATGTTGCCGTTCCCGGAAATGTTGCCTCGTGAGTTGAACCTAAAAACCAATTCCTCGAATCAGAGCCAGAGGTGAAGACCTGATAACTTAGCTTTGATTCGTCTAATTTCACCCCATTGCAGTCACGTTCCCGGTCAAGCCCGCCTACTAGTTGAGAAGCTGAAATCCGATTCTCGGGTGAACTTTAACAACGACTGGAAGCTGATCACCCTGCTCATTGGTGGCAACGATGTGTGCGCTTACTGCAAGGACAAGGTGAGCTTACTGATAGAGGGCTTGAGACGATGAGGACCTTCAGATCATTCAGCTGTCTCTGATGAAGGTTCATTTTTAACTGGGCAACGATTTGAAGGTAGCTTCTCCAGTTATCAAATATTTGAAGGTAGCTTCTCCAGTTATCAAAGATTTGAAGGTAGCTTCTCCAGTTATCAAAGATTTGAAGGTAGCTTCTTCAGTTATCAAAGATTTGAAGGTAGCTTCTTCAAATGAACAGACTTAAGGTAAAAACTTACTCTAGTTTACATTGTCAAAGTCTCTCACACACTGCAGAGAGCATTCAGCGCTGACAACTACATCAGGTACATTCGTGAGGCTCTCGACTACCTACACGCCAACGTGCCCAGGGCTTTCGTCAACGTAGCCGAAGTTCTCGACGTCTCCCTGGTCAAGGAGCTCAAGGACGCCAGCGCGATCTGCGGAGTTCTTCAGGGCTCCCTGCTGTGCAAATGCGGCGCCTTCCCGGAGAACGAGGCCGAGGAGCGCGACGTCAAGACAATCATCGCTGAATACCAGGCCCGACTGCGTCAGCTGGTCGACTCTGGCCGATACGACACTCGCGAGGACTTCACCGTGGTGACTCAGCCGTTCCTCAGGAACAGCAAGCCGCCGAGGATCAACGTGAGTCTTTGTTTATCGGTCGGGTGATGCAAGCAGCTCATTAATTTGTGTCCTGCTGCGCTTTCGAGAAAGATAAGTTAAACTTTCTTCAGCATGCACTTTTAACCACTTCTTACCAACTCTAGGGCGTGTACGACCAGTCCTACCTGGCTCCCGACTGCTTCCACTTCAGCCGGAAGGGTCACGATGAGACCGGCAAGGCCCTGTGGAACAACATGGTGAGCGGTTTAATTCAAAGGAAAAAGAGATTCGAATTCGAATTGACGTCACCGTTTTCTGTAAAGATTGCTGGTTGTTGTGTCATCTTGCTAGTGTCAAGTGAAGTTTATCAGATCTGAAGTGGGGATTAAACCAAAGGATTGTAAGGAGTGAGCATTATCAAGTGAAAGATTATCAGGAGTGAGGATTGTCAGGAGTGAGGATTGTCAGGAGTAAGGCTAATTTCTGTTTATAAATTCGCATAAATTGTCACACTTTTCAGCTCGAACCGATCGGTCGGAAGGCGACCGAGTGGAATATTGGAGGCCCTTTCAAGTGCCCGACTTCGGTAAGAGGATTAATAAAGCTAGAAGATCGTATTTAGTAATTTCTGAATTTTTCCAATCACATAAAAGTTATTTTAATTAACATTTTCAGTCGAGGCCGTACTTTGCTACCAGGAAGAATTGATGCGCCCAACCCAGCTCATGGCTTTCTGTGATGATTTTTTCAGCCAAGTTTCAATTTCAACTTGGAACTTTGTGCTTGTAGTTGCAGTTTAAAACTAAATTATAAGCGTTTAAAATATAACTGAGTACTGGAACAGTTCAACAATTATAATTAATTGATATCAATAATCTGGGATTCAATCAAGTTTTGCATCCTCAATTGGGACAATCACTGGAAATGCTAGCGCTTAATGAAATTACGAATGACATGGCACCAAGTAACCTTGAGTCCAAATGCTCTACAAATGATGGACAAAGTAAAAATTTGTTGCTCGGGTAAATTACGCATTACGGAGTGCATAAACATAGTAGGTTCAATTAAAAAAAGCCAATGAAAATGGAGCACACTTTCCGAGTCAACCAGAAAACGCAATCAGTTATTTTAATTACCAGTTATGGTGTTTTCCTAATTTAATCCAATCTGCCTGTTCCCCTTCTCCATGTCAAAAGTGTTAAGCCAGCGGAGATTATCGGCAGCTTAAACTCTGCTAACCACAGACAAACTTCAACTTGATAGTGCACGTACATTTAACAGAACAAAACTCAGTCACACAGAACGTCAAAACGGCAAACAAGTGTATTTCAGTTTGTTTGGTTAATGTTGAACACTGACGTTTGTCGGTGAACCAAAATTGACAGTGGTTGGGCCATAGAAATTTAGCACTGTTCTTTGAGGTTTTAGGTTGATTCTAAAGTGGTGTAGTTCGTCCATTTCATTCTTAAACACCGCTCTCTCTATTAGATTGGCAATGATCAGTGCTCAATACTCGGAACTGGAAACTACAAAATTTGACGCCGATCTATTAATAACTTTGTCCTCGAAAGGCACTACTTGGATTTACAAGCAGGTCTGTGTCCGAATACAGAATAGTCTGTGCACACCGACGGTTAACTACGTCGCCATGCGTCATGCTAAACCCCTTCGTAACTGATTCACAAGACATTGTGCCTTGCTGTATCGAGTAAAGGCTGCAAGGACAGATACAGCCAAGAGTAGCAAATAATTCAATTGATTAAAAGGAACCAATTGCGATTTTCAGCTGTTTGTTCACTTTTTATTTTGCTCACATACAAGTCTTATCACGTAACCCGGGCTGCATGAGAACACCTGTGCAACCCCTAGGCTCTGGCGCTGAAAGGTACAACCACCAGGTCTCGTTCCTTAGACTTCGTCCGCCTCTGGATGGTGCGGTAGCTGACGTTGAGGCCAAGATCGCGTTATCTAGACAGCGGGCCCAGGTCGTTTGAATGAGCATCGCCAGAGATGTGGCCGCCACCCAGTTACCTGTGCGGGAGTTCACCCGCGTAAAAGACTCTCACTAGTGAGACGGGACTCTCGGTCTGTAACAGACGAAGGTTTTTGACTCCAACTGAACTAGAAATGGCCGATTGGGGGACTCTGTGCGAGGCATACAAAGGACAGCTAGTCTAGTCAGTGCTGGAAACGATCGGACTTTTGCATAGCGGGATCTTAGCGATTCTGGACTGCGATTCCCTCCTCAGCCCCAGGATCCAGGATCCCAAGGATGTATGATAGAAGGTAAACGCCATTGTGACGTTGCTAGTTTAAGTGGTCCCGCAAAAGGGCCGTTGGACTATAGTTTCCCTTGTAATTGCTCATATTAATTTCTCCAATAGTTTATTTTAACGTTTACTTATAGTAGCGTGCAAATAATCTGTATCAACTGCTATTTCACTGTGTATTTGGTAGGCCTTGCGCTCGTCTGTGAATTTTGGCACGATCGATAATTTTAAGTTCTCTCGCCAGCCAATGAAAACCACTTGTGCTTCGCGCTACCCCCCTCTGCGCTCCTTTATTAAACCCCCGCCTGGCGGCGGGCACTCCTCACTCCCTGTGTGTCCTTGGCCTTGTGTGTGTTTTTGCGTTCTTGTCTGGCTGCCTCGAGCCTCCTTATTTCTCGCCACGGCCCCTCTGTCTGGGCCAGCCTACTCACACGCTTACTTGACTGTCTCACGCCACGGCTGACGCCAATCTCGCCACTGCTACTCACTGCCTCCACTGTGCTCATTGCCATTGCTCACCACGTTACGTCGCCATTGCATCATTCGCCTGTCACTTGACTTCATATCCAAATTATATTCAACCCATTGTTGCAGCCGCCAGTGCCCAGGAGCTATAGTTTGTGTATTGCCAGTAACAACCAAACCTAATATTGATATTAACAATAAAAACAACTACGGCAGTTTCCTGCCTTTATTGCCGAGTGCTCCGCTACACCATCCGCTTTGCAAGGGTTGATTTTAACTTATTTTGGGACTACGACTTACTGCAACGCTTGTTAAAACGGCCCTTTTAAGGGTCACAGCCATAGTTAGCCGCTACGCCAACATCAATAATCGTGACACCATTATAATTTCCTTCCTCCCAGATGGTTTCAATGCGGCAGGGGATTGGGTTTTGTTACCGCTATGATTATTTGGTTATACTCTGATCCTCAACTTCTATTCCGCCTTGCGACAGGCACAATAGCTCTCTACTCACACTTCATGCCAAGACTCGTGGTAAATAAGTACAGACAGAAGCAACAAAGAGTTGAATGGCTAATACCCTGCTGCATTTGCTGGCCCTAAACTTGGCCCTAACAGTTCAGGTAATTATGATATTATAACGGAATATCTTTAAAGTTAATAGTGAAAGATTAGATGGTGATCACCATGGGGGCGACCGGGCTGACGATACCCAAGGGCAGCGCAACGTGATCGATAATGGGAGTTTACGAACATGCCCTAGATGAAGTTCTGTTTACTCATTCTTGGCAGATCTGTTCTTACTTAAATTTCTTAACAGATCTGTGAACTTTGGTTAACACATTCTTAACAGATCTGTTCTTACTTAAATCTCTTAGCAGATCTGTATCTGCTTTTGTCTTACAAGATCTTACAAATCTTTGCAAGCCATTTTTTATTGTTTAATACGTAAAAAACATTCGTGATTTTTTAGAAAATACTTATGAGGTAAAGAGAAAACAAAATTTCTAACTGTATATCAGAAAAAAGACTTTCGTATATTTTCACATTTCTCTGCTGGATCTTGTCAGATCAGTTCTTGCAGATCTGTACAGACCAGTTTTGAAAAGTGTCTGAATTGTTTTTTTCCACAAAATATTTAACATAATAGTAATTACGTTTTTTAATGATTTGTATTTATTTTAGTTGTTCTTCTGGCAGCCAACAGTAAATGAATTAGTTTAAATATTCTTTCCGCAGTTCTGAACATAGTGGACCCTTATAGTTTGAATTCTCGCTCTTGCAATAATCTCAGTTCTTTCTTTTGACTTTGCCGAATGCGTAATTTTTAATTCCTTAAATTGTTTCATAGTGTAGTATCACTATTTTTTACTTTTTTAGCCATAATAACTTTTTTGATTAAGTATAGCTATGGCTTTAAATGAAGAGCAGATCGCGTCATCAATTAAAAAATTTGACATAATTGACAGACTGACTATAAAATGTATGATATGCTATATATATATCTATATCATATATATATCTAGGCTTGTTTCCTACTCCCAGGCCTATAAGTATGAGTAGGCCTAGGCCTATGACTTTGTTCTATGCTTTAATAGAAACAGAATGCATGTCTAGACCTAGTGATGTCCATTAATAATTCAGAAATTCAGTTACATACATAGATCAGTATTTTTGTAGTCTTTTGCATTTCATTATATTATATTTATATATACATACCTAGTTCTAGCCCCTAGGCTAGGGCTAGGCTAGTTCTAGTGACCTAGCTAGTAAGTAAATCTTAATTAAGTAGGTCTATTCTGTTTTTGTTTGTTTTATATACGCTTATCTAGATTTATAAATAGGTAGACTGACATATCTGTAAAACTTGGTTTTAATCCCTCCTTGATTTTAAACACTTAGGTTAAGAGTGTAATGTCTATTTTTAGTAAATAGTGTTATAACTAGGCTTATCATTTTAATTTTAAAATAAAATAGGCCCTACTCTACTAAAAAGTGTAATTGCTATATAGGGTATAGTTTTTCTGAATTAGAATTAAACCTGGATGCTTAAATATAGGCTTGTGGTTGTTAGAAAGTTATCTTAAGCCTTGACCTACTATTTGAAGAATATAGATAGGCATAGCAAAATTGAAAATTATTTATACTAGATAGGCCTAGATAAATAATATGAAAAATATAGAATAGAAGAAAAACAGGTCTAAATTTAATTAGACCAAAGAACTTTTACAAAAGTTATTACTCTGACTATTTAAAAACATAACAATGATATTTGTTTTATGTTTTAGTTATTTTGAATTGAATATTAATGTTTAAAATCCCAGAACTTTACTACAATTTTCCCTTTCATTGCTGCTACTTTACATGGTCAATATGGCATCACTACTTATGGGTTCCAAGCTTGTCTTTATACCAAATGGCAAAGTGGCAAGCATCCTATGATTGCTAAAAGAAAAAATGAATCCAGCCTAAAGTAAAAATGCAACATGATAAAGAGCCCTAAAGTATTACTAAGAGCTCTTATAGACCTACTTTTATTGATAAAAAAGTAAGCTTTCTAGCAATATTGACTTTAAAATCTTTCAGTACTGGACTCTTTCAGTTTCAATTATTTGCAAACCAATTTAATTGTACATTGTAGTAAAAGATGCACCTGGTTTTTTTTCAAATGTTTCTGCTTCTATTTTTTAGTTTCTAAAAGTATTGCTCACCCTAATTTTATTAGTCCATTGTACCATTAGTATTTTTTCTATTGAATGTGTGCTTAACTTTTGTTTTGAAGTTGACTTATTTTTTGCTTGTGCCATTTCCCTTGTGCATACAAGTTTTATTTCATGAGCATATATGTGTATTTGTTTACATTTTCACAAATAAATATGTCTACTTTATTTTAATTGTTCAATGACATTTGCTTTTGTTCTGGCAGCTTACTAGCACAATACTAAAAGTGCAGAATCAAATAAGAAAGTCCTGTCATAACTCGTGTTTTTTATTGGAATTAAATTAGTGCATTGGGGTTTTATAAATGGATTACTAAACAGATCTTGGAAGATTTGATAAGACGGACAATGCATTCAATTGGTAAAGCTTAATACATCTTACAAGATCTGCCCAGATCTCCTAAGATCTGCTCGTGCAGACCGTGCAAGATCTTCCTGCAGATCTTGTAAGTTCTGCCTATATATTTTAATAGTGCAGATCTGTTACGTTCTTGCAAGAACGTAGCGAGAAGCTCCAGACAGATCTGCTAAGAAATGGCATGACGATTTCATCTAGGGTGTACATGTAACAGGCGGGAAAAAGCTTGGGCCGGGAGATTGTAAGGGGTCCGTAGAGCTGTCACGCGCATGATTGATCTCGAACAATAGAAAAGGAGGTTGGGATTTGGTGCTCGGGGAGTGGGGTGAAACGATCAAGGAACACTGTAGTAGAGTGGTACCTACTACAGATACCTAAACAGACCTAAACAAAACTGGTACCTAAACAGATATTACCTACTACAGTGGTCTTTGGGAGCGATAAGCATGAGTCATTGCCCCATCCCAACGAGTCATCCCGGGGGTAACAGGAATTAAGGGAGGAATCCAGGGTCCACAAAACTAGTGAGGGGCGTGCCTACAGACAGACAGACAGACAGACAGACAGACAGACATCACTTACATGTACTTGATTTTTATCCTCCTAAATTATACTTGCTTGAATTGTGCATCTGCACGTTGCTCAATTTTTACTTAACATTGTAACGCCGAGTTTTATGTTATAAGCTATAATTGTGCTGTATCATGATTGTTTGTTTGTCTGCTCGATCAAATCAACAGCAAAAATGACAAACCATGCATGCATAAGAAGCTAATTAATTAACTTTTTGTGATTCTAAAAAAATAATAGCTATAAAAGATCGACTTTTTACTTTTTAGACTTGCACGATGATTAATTGCCCGTTCAGGATCAGGGGTCCGACAGCGAATTAAGCGCCGCTCTGTTACTGTACATCACTTTACCAGGGCCATGCCTACCAGCCAAGTTGACAGCCTTTTCGTCAGATGACGGTTTTCTAGAAGGTCAAACCAATCAAGTTCACTGTAAATTTACGGTATACCTGTACCTGTATGAGCAATTTGTTGAAATTTAATCAAACTACTGCATGCGTTGCTCTCACTTTGCCGCATTCATTTTCACTACTGCAATGTAACGCTTTCCGAACTTGTAAACAATTTTAAAAAAATAGTTATGTATTACTTTTGTATTTATAGAGTCAAAACAGTCTATATAGCCAAGATTTGTTGATTTCTCAAAGATTAAGTTGGAATTGCAATTTCTGTGTAAAAGCATTTGTTTTTTTGTTTAACAATTTAAAATATCGAATTATTAACTGGGTCTCACTAAAACACGCCCCGCACCGCCCTGCAGCGCTACACATTAAAACAAATTGGACTATAACTGAAGACACTTCAAAATGCGTTTTCTGTTAAGCTTCAAAGTTTTTATTAAATTAAGTTTTTTACTATAAAATATAAAATTCGGTGAATAAGAAGTGATATTATTAATAATATTAATAAAAAAATAATAATATAATTTAATAATGAAAACGAGAATATAAAAAATAATAACAATATTTATAATAATAATTAAAGATATTTATTCCATTACTCGTACAACAAATAGTTTTCTTTGCAATCAAATACTGCATTGACAAAAAATGTTATAATGTGTAGCGGTTCGGGGCGGTGCGGTGCGTGTTTTAGGGAGACCCTTATTAACTTTTAGAGCAGCTGCTAGCTAACTTGTGCATATTATAATATGAAAACTTAAGACTGACTTTTAAATTGCTAACTTAATTTAAAGAACTTTTTGGAATTTAAATCTAAACTTAACTTGTTCTCGATCAAAGCCCCATAGTAGGATAGAACATGGTTCTTTCTGCCATTTAAACTATGCCTATATCTTATATGTATTTGTGATTCACTAAATTGTATCTTTTCTTTATGCCTAGGCTTAAAAAAGCAAGATTCCAAATTATTATTATAACTAAGGAATGAAGAGCCTATGCCAAATACTAGAGACTTCAATGCCAGATACTTCAAAGTTTAATATCATTTCACTTACAGTGTTTTGACTGTAGGAGTACTCAGTACTGGTTGTGCATGAAACTCAATTCATGTATATTAGTTGCAGATGGCTAGGGCCTAATCATTGTAGCTAGGCAAAAGTTTTTTATTTGAAACTAAGAGGAGGCTGGTATTACAGCAAGTGGACTTTGACAATGTGGGACTTGGGACATAGGCCTAGAATACAATAGAAAGCATAGAATAACTTGGGCTTGAACACCCTAACATGTCCTTGTGAAAAAGGCATATTGTAAGTTGCATGGAAATAGCATGGAAGCAATAGATATTAGAGCAACAGTTATGCAGTAGATTTCATGGTGTATATAATAAAGCAATCAACAAAAATATATCCAAACCTAAACTGTAACAATAATAATATAAATGAGTTTGTATTGATTGTTGATGGTAGGATCAAGTGGTATATATTGTCACATAGTATATTGTTTCAATGGCCCTGGCAGCTGCTTTATTCATAGGCCTAACAAAGTCCTTTATTTGATCAGCCTATTGGATGAAGTCTATGATGTCTATAACTGGCAGAAGTTCTTTGGTTTAGAATGCTTTGAGTAGGCCTACCCGTTGCTAAGTTTATAGGCAACATATCCTAGCAACCAAAGTCAGGAAGGTGGCACAGTGTATGCCAGAATACATTTTTTGGGATGATCTATGCACCGTCTGTGCACCATGTTTGTGCCCTTATTTTATATAATTTATATAATTTACATAAGTTTATAGGCAATAGACAAATTTACAAAATTCTTAGAATTCATGTAGACTTAATATGATACACTAGTTTTATGCTAATAAAGATTCTACTTTGATTCCTTATGTACCAAAGTTGTACACAGCACCATATATGTCAAAGACCTTATATGCCGCATGTGCTAAGGACCCCAGTGTGTACCATGATTGTGCACTACATGCGCCAGGGACCTCAGTATGCGCCAAGTGTGCCAAGGACCCCTTGTGTACGCCAGAATTTTCCATGGCAAAGGCTACCTTCTTGACTATGGCATGGCCTAGCAATTAAAGCCAACTTGATCATCTCTTCTTTAGGGCTCTCCACCATCTTCAATGAATCAAAATTGCAATGATTGGCAGCTTTATATAGTCTATTTAGAAAGTCCAACAATACTTCACCTTCATTCTGTTGCAGAGTAGAATTTTGTGTGCTTTACTAATATAATTCAGGTCTTGGGCTGCAAGTAAGCTGTGATGGCCTCTTGTATTGCGTGTGTCTCAATAGCTTTTGGAGCAAGTAGAGCTATGAGCTTCTCTAGTATTGGCAAGCCACAAATGGCAATGAAATTATCTACAATCTGTTTTCTATCTTCATTATCTTGCCATTGTTTTGCTTAGGCAAGGGAATAAAATGCTGTCAGCCAAGTCTGTATGATCTGGTTCAGCTAGATTTTAATGTTTGAAATGTTGTAATGCCATTATTTTTGTAACTGTAGGATATACTAGTTGTATAGAAAACTTAACTCATATTATTCACAGATGGCTAATCATTGTAGCCATGCAAAGTTTTTTATTTGAAACTAAGAGGAGGTTAGTATTATAGCAAGTGGACTTTGACAATATAGGACTTGGGACATTGAATATACACTAGGCCTAATACTTAGTTATATACATGACATGTATATATTATGCATCATGTATGCTTAAGTGCTTAGTGCTTATGATTAAGTTAAGCTACTTTGAATGATAATACTTTCTAGTTTTGTTTTAAGTAACATTGATAAATGAGTGTTAATATTTTTAATAGCCAATCCTATATAATATTTTGTTATACTTATAGGCCTGACTATTTTGTATTTTGTAAATTTATATTTTTTATATGAATTTAATTAGGTAAATTGACAAAAAATTATCTAAATTGAGTTATATAGGTATATATTTTTTTTCCTATATTATTATAAAAAAAATATATATAGGATTTATTTAATTATATATATTTCCCAAGATATGAAAGAGGTTTCAGTTGTATTGTTGACAAGTCATTTTAGTAACAGTTTGCTGTTTGAATAACAAATATGCATTTTGGTGATAAGTTAGGCCTTAATTCAGTGACAAACACACTTCACATTTTGGTTAGAGGTCGGACAGGATCCCAATCCCGAAATCTCGGGATCCCGAGGAAAATTGAATTCCCGCGGGACAAGAATCCCGACCCTAAAAAACTCGAGATTCAGGAACAGGTCTTTTGATAAGAAATTTATATAATTAGTGATTACTTGAAGGTATTTTGCTTTAACTTGTACTCATTACATTATTTACTTTGTTGGTTACAAAACTTTATATCAATTTTGTTGTGTTTTACTTCTTGATCTTGACAATCTTTTCTCAATTTTGTTTAACTTTACATGGACAATACACTAAAAGACCTGATCCCGATTCCCGAAATCCCGATCCCGAGAAAAAAATTATTCCCGATCCCGATCCCGATCCCGAGAAAAAAATTATTCCCGATCCCGATCCCGCCCGAAGATTTCAATCCCGTCCAACCTCTAATTTTGGTAACACATAAACATAGAGGCAAAAAGAATAAGATTGAGAAAGCAACAAGGTTGGGAAAAGTTACAATAAGTTCAATAAATATGAAAGATTGTAATTCTATAAAGTAAATAAACAAAATTAAATAAATCATTACTTTACCATTTTATTTTAGCAAACATCTTAAATTTAAGCTTTATTTAACTTAGGATTGGCAAGATAACTTTATACTTGAAACTGCTGTAAAATAGCTGTAACCAAAAAGGTCTTCTTGTCATCAAAATGACTTGCTTGTCATCAAAACAACTGTCACCAAAATGACTATAATCCTATAAAAAAAGGCCTATTCTTAGAATAAAACAAGGTTTTTAGTTTATCAATAAATATATATATTAGTGTTTATATACCATATAAGTATTTAATTTTAAAAGAAAGAACAATTCTTTGCAACTTTCCATTTTTTTATAAAGCTTCTTCTTGCTCTGGTACCAAATTGTCTTAAAACAAAAATATCTAACATAGAAAAACAAAAGACTCATATAAGTTTGAACTGCTTGCCTGAGTAGGCACACACAAGTGTATTAAACTTCACTGTGCCTTGGGCATTGATTGTATCAGCAGACTCAAGGAAAGGTTGCTATTTAACTCCAAAATGAATTTTACTGCACTTGGAATCTAGCCTGGGCCACTGGCACATCGGAGCGGCATGCTCGTCCACTGGGCTACAACCCTCATGTGTAATTAATAGCTGACTACTTTCTGCTTGGTATAATTCAGTCTTCACTGGTTTTTATTGCTTTGTTTTGAACTGACCCTGTCTTATTTTGAAATGTTCCAGCTCAACAATCAGCATGTCGCTAATCATCCCAGGCAACTTCAAGCACATCATCCGCATATCCAACACTAACATCGATGGCAAGGTGATGGCTCGGACAGCCTTCACTTCCATCAAGGGTGTGGGCAGGCGCTACTCTGACCTGGTGTGCAAGCGCGCCGGAATCTCGCGCGACAGACGCGCCGGCCAGCTGTCCGACGACGAGATCGAGCAGGCGGTGACCATCATCATGAACCCGCAGCAGTTCAAGATCCCGCACTGGGTGCTGAACCGGCAGAAGGACATCAAGGATATGAAGCACCGGCACGTCATCAGCAACCAGCTGGACACTAAACTGCGCGAGGATCTGGAACGGCTCAAACGGGTGCGCGCCCACCGCGGCCTGCGTCACTACTGGACCCTGCGCGTGCGCGGTCAGCACACCAAGACCACCGGCCGCCGCGGTCGCACCGTCGGAGTGTCCAAGAAGAAGTAAGAAGAAATGACAAATAACTATTCGTCTCCTTGAGCTGTTCTGAATTTCTAAGCAAACTAAGCAGACTGTGGAGTGTTTCTGCCTGTGCAGGAATTGTGGGTGGAAATTTTTAAATAAATTTCGGCCATGGTCTCTGACTAACGATCCGGTAACGCTTTGATCAACTGGCAAACAATTTTTGGAAGCAAGAAAATTATCATTATTGATGTTGTGTTTTGCAATATGACTTCTTCTTTCTTGTTAAACTCAAATCTTTAACATCTTCCCTGACACCTCACTGTCTTCCCTGACACCCCACTGTCTTCCCTGACACCTCACTGTCTTCCCTGACACCTCACTGTCTTTACTGACACCCCACTGTCTTTACTGACACCCCACTGTCTTCCCTGACACCCCACTGTCTTCCCTGACACCCCACTGTCTTCCCTGACACCCCACTGTCTTCCCTGACACCTCACTGTCTTCCCTGACACCCCACTGTCTTTACTGACACCCCACTGTCTTCCCTGACACCCCACTGTCTTCCCTGACACCCCACTGTCTTCCCTGACACCCCACTGTCTTCCCTGACACCTCACTGTCTTCCCTGACACCCCACTGTCTTCCCTGACACCTCACTGTCTTCCCTGACACCTCACTGTCTTCCCTGACACCCCACTGTCTTTACTGACACCCCACTGTCTTTACTGACACCCCACTGTCTTCCCTGACACCCCACTGTCTTCCCTGACACCCCACTGTCTTCCCTGACACCCCACTGTCTTCCCTGACACCTCACTGTCTTCCCTGACACCCCACTGTCTTTACTGACACCCCACTGTCTTCCCTGACACCCCACTGTCTTCCCTGACACCCCACTGTCTTCCCTGACACTTCACTTTTCCCTGACACCTGACTGTCTTCCCTGACACCCCATTATCTTCTCTGACACTTCACTTTTTTCCCTGACACCTGACTATATTCCCTGACACCCCATTATCTTCCCTGACACTTCACTTTTTCCCTGACACCTGACTATCTTCCCTGACACCCCATTATCTTCCCTGACACCTCACTTTTTCACTGACACTTCACTGTCTTACTTGACACCCTTTCAACACCCTGTCAAGTGAAGTCACTATCTTGAAATGCTGCTATAAGTAGTCTGTATGGTGTATGGACGGAAAGATCCAAGCTAATAAAATTGAGTAAAGGTTTTACTGTTTCGAATGCGAAATTAATCAAGCTCGTAATCAACAGAACAGCCTGAGTGCACAGTGGTCTGCAGGAATAATAAGCAATTGTATATTGATTCGTCCAGTACAGGCATCCATCACAGCCGAACTCTGAACCTACATTGGGCAGCAGCATGGCCTACATGTAGCAATTCTTTTAGTGTGTTTATTTAGCTAATTCAGTAAAAGCGTGAGCTCTTCATCTTAGAATTGAGTGTAGTGTAATAACTGGGTATTTTTACAATTTCTACAATTCCTTTCCTGCTACGAGCTACTTTTCAACAATGCAGCCACTATCATTCGGCTCACTGAAGCTTGATTAATTATGTTGTTGGGGCAAGATTAAATGATGGATCTACTTGCTTCTACATGTAGGTTGTCATCTAAAGCGATTCTCAGTTGCTGGGCCAACCAGCCTCCCAGATCCTCAGTTGCTGGGCCACCAGCCTCCCAGATCCTCAGTTGCTGGACCAGCCTCCCAGATCCTCAGTTGCTGGGCCACCAGCCTCCCAGATCCTCAGTTGCTGGGCCAACCAGCCTCCCAAATCCTCAGTTGCTGGGCCAGCCTCCCAAATCCTCAGTTGCTGGGCCAACCAGCCTCCCAAATCCTCAGTTGCTGGGCCAGCCTCCCAAATCCTCAGTTGCTGGGCTAGTCTCCCAGATTCTCAATTGCTGGGCCACCAGCCTCCCAGGATCCTCAGTTGCTGGGCCAGCCTTCAGATCCTCAGTTGCTGGGCCAGTCTACCAGATACTCAGTTGCTGCCCTAGGGACCCATAATGGGTAAATAATGCATTTTTACTGGCCATTATAATGACATTGAATGCCACTTAATGGCATTATAATTGCCACTTAATGGCATTATAATTGCCATTATAATGCAAATTCTATATATATAAAATGCATTTATAATGTGGTTGCAATTAATTAGAAATAATGCATTTTTAGTCATCTTGCGAGCCATATATACTCGTATATATATGAATACATTGCACTTCGTACCTTCGTTTAAATCGGCTCATTAAAACCGTACTTAGTTCTATTCTGGTTTGTCTTACCAAACCATGGGCGATGTACACACAATAAGACACACTCAAAATAACACAATTGGTTAGTTTTATGTATAAGACAGGTCTCAACTAAGTGAGTGAGCCGAAAATGTAATATTTATTACCAAACAAAGAAGCCAAATGTAAAAAAAAAATTTGTGTCCCCGGAGTTTTACGTAAAAGCAATTAAACATAAAAAACTGCAAAAATGTGACAAAGAATTAGGTGTATCTAAACAAAGCGCACGGCATATGAGAGAAAACGTAAAACATAACATGTAGGATAAATATAGCTGAGCATTAGGCGCGCATGTTTTGTGAAAAAGGGCTTTTTAGTTTAGAAAAACTAACAAGAAACAAAGCTTGCTTAAGTACAAGTACTAGATGGTACTGGGTCTACGATGTTAGCCAGCCGGCGTTTGCTAGCCGAAAGTTTGCCAGTTAGTGTCTCTTTCTTGGTCCCGTCTAATTCCCCAGTCATATTTTCTTCCTGTGTCCTAGCAATAGAGCTTTTAGAATAAGCCTAGCACACACACATCGGCTGGCTAACATCGACAAAAGCTACACAACAATAGCTACCCAGCAGATAAATCAGGAATACGTACCAGAAAAAATTTCATGCAATGATTACATTGACAACCAGGACTACTTACAGAATAGAAAACGAGACAAGACAATGACCCTGAAAAACTGACGCGCGTTTGAAGTTATCTGAGCTAATCGTGCTCACACTCTTCCAACAGGGGTACCAGACAAAAACTGCCTGATGGCAAGTTCGGAAAGTTGACATCGACTCGAATGCACCTCGCAGCCACATCAGTGAGACGTATGCAATTGTAATTTTCCCGAGTGGGTTCCTGACTCGTAAAGATAAGCATATTTCGGAGTGGAACATCAGATGTAAAAAAAGCAAGAAAGATTGCTTGTTCAGATGCACTAGCACCAATATTGGTAAAATCCGGAACAGCATTGAACAGTAAGTCGATTAAACGACATTGTGGAGTCAGAAAAGAGCCAAAGATTTTGCTATCGGCAAAATGATTAATAGCAAAATATGAATTTGATACATCCAGGACATACGAACTACATGTTTTTAAAGTGCAATCCGCAGAAGTGGTTGTTAAAATTTTACCCCCAGAAGCGCCTAGAGTTCGATTTTCGCGCTCAGAGGATTGCAGTAGTGCTTAGCGATGACAAGGAGTGCATCAGAAATTGAGGGATTGGAGCCTGCAGCAGGTTGCAGTGAATACAATAGCACTTTTAGCCAGAAAAACTTTTCGGAAATTTGCTTTCCATGAAATCGACTGCCAAAATGAAGCATATTAAAGCCATGCATAGCTGACTCAAAGGGAAACATTGATGCACAATACAGAGGACCAAATCGTTCATACTGGTCGGGTAGATGATAGAGAAGATGAAAATTAAGAAGCATAACACGTTCGCCAAAAAACTCAGGACACAGGTTAAGAAACATATTGCACAGACGTTTTAAAGTTGAAACACAAGAATTTTGCGAGTACAGCAAGTTATAAATAGAATTAAGAAGAAGGAGCAGGCCCCTAAGTTCGGGATTTTCGATTCGTGGAAGCAGAATTGATGGAAACAGATACAGAGCAAAAATCTTGTATGTTTTCGCTTTCCAAAGTGAGAGCTGACTAATTGGAGGAACATTGCTAATACCTTGGGGAAGTTTCAGTTGCATAATCTGAGAGTCGATTACATTGACAGATGCTGAGCCTAGCACACGGTAATGATTGGGATTGCAGCTTTTAGTCTTAGAATCAGTCAAGAAGGCTAGAATGTGTTTTACTTGACCTTCCCAGAGACAATGCATAGAATCAACAATGAAATTTTCTGGAAAACGAATGATTTTGAGAAGAGCAGTTTCGCGTTTGATTCCAAAATAATCCTTAAGCCCTTGAGCCTTGAGAACTGTGAGATGCTGCGCATGCATGGCATTAGTTCGAAGCGGAATTCCATGGACAGCGGGGAAGACACGAACTTGGCCTTTTTCTGACACCTTTAGAGACTTGCCAGGTAGGATGCATCTGGGACAAGCAAATTGTCCGTTGAATTGCTTGATTCCAAAAAGGTGAGATAAAGCGGGCAAATCGCAGGTAAAAAACGAGAAGTGAAGAAAAAACGTCACATTCCTTACTTTTACACACGAAGGCAAGCGATTTAAAATAGTAGGCAAAAACTTTTCAAAATTCGGCTTTCCTCGATTGGTAAACAAAGCGATTGTGATAATGTTGACAAACTTCTGGCGTAATCTAACAGGCAAATTGAGGCACAGTGCACAGAAAGGCCACACAGACATTTCAGAAACTTTAAAGAAGTTTGCTCCGTCAGCCGAAAGAAGAAAATACAAGTGAAAAATGTCAGGAGATGAGCCGGTTTCTAGTTCATTGCTAACAGCAGAGTTCAGAATGTCAGTTTGAAATCCTCGCCTTAGCTCACGCTGGTAAGATAAAATATCATTTAAATGCCTTTCAACTGTAAGCTCCACCTGATGGTTTACATTTAAGAGCCATAGTCCCTCGAAAGAGTCGACTGGATGTTCACTACAGTTTATAAGTAGACACGCTAAACAAACTTTCACAACGAAGTCCGGTTTTAAAATGAATGAACGAAGCAGAACCGCTTCCATTGCTTTGTAAGATGTAGGTAAAGCAGCGCGAGGAGACAGAATGGAAATGAGGCGAAGCATGTTTTTAACAGCTTTCTTGGAAACGTTCGACAAGATCATCCACAACATTAGAAGGGCACATTTGACCTCCATAGAGATACCTTGGATACAAAAGACAGAAAGAAGGTTACTATCCTCATCCGCAGAAAATATTTCAGGGTGCTCGATATCAGATGGACCAGCTGCCTGCACTTCATTCTCGTCATCAGCAGGAATTGCAATAGTCGGTTGCTCGCCGACGTTTGCTTGAATTGCAGCGGAAGAGCTCGAATCGCTGTATTCACCCATGGATGTGTCAATCGAATGTGTACTTGAATCAACCGACATCGAGACATATGACGACCCAGAGGACAGACTTTCCGACGACCCAGAGGACAGACTTTCCGACGACCCAGAGGACAGACTTTCCGACGACGAACTCATAATTTCAACTTCAGTTCTACGAGTGTTAGGATAGACTGAAAAGTTTGGAGAAAATTACGTACCCGTGCCATCGAAATAAGAATGTGCACCATCATCTATCGATAAATATGAAATGAAGTGGAATAAATTAGCTCGGTGGCGTTAAAGTTGAAGGAGTTTAGATTCTTCCACATATATACATTTTGAACGACTACGGAAATCATTAAGGGTATCCTAACTACCCATACAAAGAGTGCCAACACTTTTCAAACGCAACAGTTATTATTCTAAAAAAATAATTAAGGTAGTCGCTTCATTTTATATTAAAAAAACACTACAGAGTAAGAGTTTGACTTTAGCGCAGATAACGTAAAATAGGGATCGATTCAGTTCAAAAACGTTATAGTTTGTTACATGTCGAATGGCAGTTGGGTGATTGCATCTTCAGTTAAAATATTGCGACACACGTTTAGCCGTCAGTCTAATCACCGGCCTTTCGCTTGCGGAAGGTTGACTCTGGACCAAGTCGATTCAGAGAGTCTTTGACGGCTGTCCACGCAGAAACCGTTTGATCCCTCGGGATATTGAAGGCCTTGTTCAGAATGCCTAGTTTTTTTTAAGAAAGATTTTATAGTAGCAGCAAATTCACACAAACATTTTCCAACAATGGAATGGCTACAGTGAGCCAGTTTGAATTTTTAGCTTTAAAAGACTATATAGAATGACCTGCATCCATCTAATGCCCACAATACTAAGTCAGTTGCCAAAAAACATTCAGTTGCAAAGAAATTGTATCGCTTACTCTTAAGATGGTCTTGCACTTCTCCTGGAGCCTTTGGCCTTTGTGTCGTGCCTTTGTACTCTCCGAAAACATGCGATTGCACATACTCGACGCCATACCTCGCAGAAGCATATGCCCTGATGAACTTCGACGTCGTTGTACGAGGCAGATCTGAGAAATTGCAAACTCGCCCATCGTGGCCTTCAAATTCCTACGAAAAAGTACAAAGAAAATTGGTACTCAGGACCGATTGTTTGGATTATGTCATGATAAATGTCAGTGAAATGTGAAAACGTCAAGCCACATGAAGAAGAGCGAAAAATAAGAAAAACAGTAAAGTAAAATGGCAAAGTAAAGCATATAATAATTTTATAGTAAATGGTTAGTAAAGAAAGTAAATTAATTTGCACAGAAACTGAGAAACCTACCTCCTTAAGGAAATCAGCTGATACCATTTGATGCAAGCTGGATGATGAAGTGCGAATCTTCCTCAGTTTGTGAGCGATGAACCGCTTCAAACTGTCTGAAACATTTGGTGTTTCACATTTGTACTATACTGATAGTGATTACATAAGCAGCACGAAATGCAGGATTTGTGAGTAAAAAAGTTGTATTACACTGAGATAATGAGAATAAAGCATAAAAACAAAAGCACAAGAAAGAAATAATTAAACCTTACCCATTCCTTCCTGAAATTCAGCCAGTGTGAGAGGCTTGGAATTTGTGGGATCGTTTGCACTTGCTGCCTTTGCTGATTCATGAGCCTGAAGAACTTGAGGAAGTAGTTCCGGTGGTAAGGCACGCTGTTCCTCACTTGCAATTAAAGCCAATGATGCCTCAGAATTTTGGTGTCTGTCTTCAACATGAGTACCAGCTGTCCTTGGCCGCTTGTTTGCTAGACTGCCTTGAGATTGCTTCCTAGCACGAGAATGAGCAGCTGTAGGTGTCGAAACTGGACTTGGGCTTACAAAAGAAACCTGAGTAGGAGGCGGAGTAGGCTGCCAGGTCTCATCATCATCCGAATCGTCAATATCACCTGCATCTTCATCACTTGAGTCTTCTTGTTGTCTCATGAAGACTTTCATATGAGACTGGACATGATCAGAGAGCTCGGAGTTCTCCTTGTTTTCAGTTATGAATGCATCAAGCTCCTTCTCAAGGTAGATCATTTTTGACCATGGTTCAGCTGCAATGAACATGCCATTGAAAATGCCATCCTTGAGAGCAAGTGGGTAGTCCTCACCCTAAAATAAAAATGTGATTCATTATTAGATTTTGAGCTAATATTAGACCAAATTAATTTTTTAATTAAGAATTATAAACAAACTAAATAGAAAATTCTTTTTAGAATAGTTAACAAAATAGATATAGCCTATTAGAAAGTTAGACAAACTAAACAAAAGAGTCCTTTAGAAAGATAGACAAGCTAAAGAGAATAAATCCATTGGAAAAATAGACAAACTTAACTAAAATAAAACTTTAGATAGCTTAATAGAGTTGGCAAATATAGCCTATTAAAATACTAGGAAAACTAAAAGTATAAGAAATATTAAAATAGAAAACTAAAGCACTGGACAATAGTTCAAATAGTAAACTTGCTATTGGATAGAATATAGGGCCTACCTTATCAGCAAATAGACCTTCCTATGAATTGAACACCTTAGGCTTAGCATAGGAATAAAATAGCTCATAGATAAATAGATATATAAACATACTGAGACCACTATATAAAATGTTATAAAAATCAATGAAGGCAGTCAAGTTTGAAAATGAATACATTATACAAAATATATATTAAAAAAATAGACAATAAGACATTTAAAAATGGCCAAAATTCTATTGGGTTGTTAGGAAAGTTCTGTCCGTTTTTTATTTTTCTATGCAGAGGATCATGAAGCTGTGTTGGATCCAATACTTGTGTATGCATATACAGCCAGAGTTGTGGTCATTCTAACCAAGTCATTTGCTTTTCAGCGCCCAATTATGGCCAGAAATTTTGAATTAAACAGCATCGCTCTAAGGCAGTGCATGCTATATGATTTTCTAGCAGGTATTACAGCAGCCGAATCGACTCGACGCCTGTGCAGTGCATTTGGCCAGGATGCTGTCTCTGACCGCACAGCCCGTCGTTGGTTTGATCGCTTTCGCAGCGGCGACTACAGCCTTGCTGACGAACCTCGCCCTGGACGCCCATCTGAGATAGACACTGAGCTGCTGCGGACACTTGTGGAGGCCAATCCGCACCAGACTACACGAGAGCTGGCAGCCACTCTTGGGTGCTCCCATGTGCAAGTCGCTGAACACCTGGCTGCCATGGGCAAGAAAAGCAAGCTCGGACAGTGGACCCCCATGACCTGACTGACAGGGACCGTCAAAGCCGAGCAGACATTTGCACCTCACTGCTCTCCTACAAGAGAACAACAGACTGGCTGGCCTCAATACTCACTGGCGATGAGAAGTGGGTGATGTACGTTAATATACACCGCAAGCGCCAGTGGGTTGATGCCGGCAAACCGCCACAGCCAGAGCCAAAGGCCCCACTGCACCCTAAGAAGGTGATGCTCTGCTGTTGGTAGGACAGTGAAGGAGTTGTATACTTCGAGCTGCTGCCGCCCAACACCAGCATCACCGCCGAGCTCTACTGTAACCAGCTGCAGAATGTGGCCGACTGCCTCCGCACACAGCGTCCAGGGCGTCAGCATGTTCGCTTCCTTCATGACAACGCTCGGCCGCACACCGCCAATTTGACCCGACAAAAGCTGCTGGATCTGGGCTGGGAAGTGCTGCCCCACCCACCGTACAGCCCCGATCTGGCCCCTACAGACTACCATCTTTTTCGAGCGCTGCACCATCATCTGAAAGAGAAAACGTTTGAAGATGACAAAGGGGTCAAGGACTGCATTACTAACTTTTTTGAATCACAGCCCAAGGATTTCTACAGAGCTGGCATCCAAAGTCTGCCCTCTCGTTGGCAGAGGGTCATCGATTGCGATGGCAATTATTTTACTGAGTAACACTGCTGCATTCCTATAAAAACTCGCTCCAACATATTTTAGTCAAAACGGACAGAATTTTCCTAACAGCCCAATATATTCTCTCTATACTTAGAATAGAGAACATATAGAAAAGAAAGGAAAGCTAGCCAAACCAACCATAGTTCTTTATGCATGAGTTAGCTAATCATACTCTAACATTGATAGCAACTAAACAGCCTATTTCAAGCACTAAAAAGTAGTCTTTTGCAAATTAAACAGCCTTGGCCTAGTATTACTAAAACTATAAAAAGATGAAATCTTAGAATAAGCCTAATTCACTAAAAAATACCTAACTAGTTCTATAGTTGGGCATCAGGGCCTACTCCCTACATGGCCTAAACTAGGCATATGGCTATAGAAGCCCAGCCTACTAGTAAAACAATATAAAAAACTATTTAGCTTCATTTAACTTTAGGCCCTAATAAATATATTTGTAGGAGTTAATAGATATTTGATAGTTAGGCACACAAAACTACATTCATTTTAAGCCATATGCACTCAAGCAATTTATTTATTTTTTCAAATCCTGCAGAATTTTGTATACAATATGCAATAGCATTTGTAACAATTACTAGGATTAGGCCTGGGCCTAGTAAGTAAGCAAAAAATTACTTACAAAAATGAATTTCACATCAGGCTCATTATGGCTAAGTGCAAGACTGCCACGGGAAAAGTTATGATAAGTTCTTGTCTTTCGAATGAAGAATAGTAGGTACTTCGAATCATAAAATGACGCAGCAGAATTTGCCAATCGTTGCACTGGTTTCACTACTCTATTCGAAGAGCGCCTACTTGAACCAGCCGCAAGATCCATTCAAGATCCACCAACTCTTAGTGTCTGAAGTCAATAAATTCAAACCTATAATAATAATATATTAACTGAATTGGAATAATTAGAAATTGGAATAATTGTCACACCAGATTGATTAATGCAATTAAATTGTTGAGAGGATGTCATAAAATAGTGAAGAAAACAAAGCTTTTATTTCGACAATCAAAATCGATTGAACAAGCTATGTTATAGAGAAATAACAAAAGCGACCCAATTTTTGCGTACGAATGTAAGTTTGTTTGCTAGATAAGAACCTGAAATAGAAATTTAATTACGAATTTCGCTTCGAGCAACAAAATAATCCAGCACGCAATTAGACCGCCATTTTAATTTCAATTTGTGATGGTCTAATTCGCTACGGCTGGATATAAAAAATGCATTTGTAATTTGATAATTGTTACAGAAAATAATGCATTTTTATCGCACCACGTTTTATTATTTGTTCTTCAAAGTTAGCAACGGAAGTATAATTTATAAATACACAGATGCGCAATAAAGCCAATCTTGAACTAAATTCATGCTTATTTTGTTAAATAGTGTAGATAGAACTTTTACTAAAAATGCATTAAAAATGCACGTACATATAATGCACCAAGAATGCACTATTTTGTCATTAGATTCTGAAAATGCATTATTTGTCCATTTTGGGTCCCTAGGGTGGGCCAGCCTCCCAGATCCTCAGTTGCTGGGGCTACCAGCCTCCCAGATCCTCAGTTGCTGGGGCTACCAGCCTCCCCGATTCTCAATTGCTGGGCCAGCCTCCCAGATCATCAGTTGCTGGGCCAGCCTCCCAGATCCTCAGTTGCTGGGCCAGCCTCCCAGATCCTCAGTTTCTGTGCCACCACCTCTGATGCAATAGATGCGATGAAATAGTAAAGGTGCACCTCATGCACTGCTCGTAATATCGAATAATTTGAGCACTTGCAAAGGCGAAAGCATCCACTTTTTAGTACATTTACCTAAACAAATTTATCGACTATAGAAGTCGTCACATTATTGTGTATAAATACTTGTAAAGCTCTGCAAATAGAGGCATGTAGTCTTATTTTTTAGCGTTGGTTTCCAGACATTTACATGTTTAACTACAGGTTTACATTGCAGCTACGATCGTGTTACAGTAGATTTGCGCAGAACAGCGTGTTGTGTATACAGTACTGTAGCTGCTATCCAGGGACATCAGACCGATCCTTTTACTGGCCCTGCTACGCAAATGATGCGGTGCGTTTCAATTGTAGCTGCCGTTATGGTTCCCACAATCAGAATTAAATGGGAAATGCCCAGATAGTACAGAAAGAATGCGCTTTCTCTGTCACAGGACATTTAATACCAGCTAGAGCGCTTCTTTGCGATAAAATTTGTCGCCTAATTCGCCTAATTTATTTTCTAATTTACTGAATTTATTGTCTAATTCAACTTACTAAGCAGGGGCATCGCCATGGATTTTATGTTGGGGGGACAAAACCAAGATCTCAACATGTGCATGACTAAATTACAACATTTCCTTTATTTTGAGAATCCTGTTGTCAGGGCCTGTGTATTGGCTCATTTTGGCGCCGTAGGCACTCCTTTTGGCGCCGCAGGCACTCATTTTGGCGCCGTGGGCACTCCTTTTGGCGCCGCAGGCACTCATTTTGGCGCCGAAGGCACTCATTTTGGCGCCGCAGGTACTCATTTTGGCGCCGCAGGTACTCATTTTGGCGCCGAAGGCATTCATTTTGGCGCCGAAGGCACTCATTTTGGCGCCGCAGTCACTCATTTGGCGCCGCAGGTACTCATTTTGGCGCCGAAGGCACTCCTTTTGGCGCCGCAGTCACTCATTTTGGCGCCGAAGGCACTCATTTTGGCGCCGAAGGCACTCATTTTGGCGCCGAAAGCACTCATTTTGGCGCCGAAGGCACTCATTTTAGCGCCGAAGGCACTCATTTTAGCGCCGCAGGCACTCATTTTGGCGCCGAAGGCACTCATTTTAGCGCCGCAGGCACTCAATTCTGGCGCCACAGGCACTCATTCTTGCGCCGCAGGCACTCATTTTGGCGCCGAAGGCACTCATTTTGTGGTAATCAGAAATTTTTGATTACCACAAAGCGGTCTAATTCGCCAAATTATTTTCTAATTCACCTGATTCACTGTCTGATTTGCCTAATTTATTGTCTAATTTACTGTCTAATTCCGCCTAATCTATAGATGATTCCCCAGCATACATACTGTAAGACCCGTAGATTGCCGCCTTATAATTTCAGCTTTTCACCAGGCTATACCTTTCATGGCCCTTAGTCAGAAGCTGGCCCCATTGAAATCTGGATCCCTGCCCTAGCTATCATAATTTACAGTCACCTCCTTTTCTCCAATACGCGGTGCAACTGCCAACCCGTGCCTCAGTTCCTGACCCTTATCTCTATATCTATCTATAACTTTGCCGATCTGCATTCGAAGCATAGAATTCTAGATAACTAACTGGAAGCGAAGGCTTTTTTGGGGGGCGGACACAACCGGGCCGAGTGGAGCCTGCATGTTTTCTGGCTGCCTTATTCAACACTAATGTTTTCACTAATAATTGGCTGCTGTTATTAAGAGTAACATTTAATTCTTTAAGTTTATTTTTTTAATTAACAAGTCAGTGCTTATTAAGAGTCACTAAAGGTATTTGTGACATCTTAACAAAACTAATATTTTTGCAAAGCCGCAAAGTAAACACATAGGATCAGTAAAAAATCATAGTATGAACATAAATTAGCTGCTTAATCTAATCTATGAAGAAGATGCATCGCGGTACCATCGCCACTGCATCGCGGTACTTTCCGGCGATCGATTTCACCTGATGCATCGCGGTCAAACTCGACGATTTCGTCGAGTCTCTTCCTGCCGACCGTCGAACGCGCCCAGCGCCAGCTGGACCAGCTTGTGAGCGTTGCTGCAAGCGTCGGCCTGGGGGTCAACACGCAGAAGACCGTCGTGCTTCGAATACCGAGACGCTGACAGGCAGGTGTCGAAGCTTCCGCACTGTCAGCAGTTCGTCTGCCTCGGCGGTCTGCAGACCATGGTGCTTGATGTTCCAGAGGACCTAGCACGTCGCCGTGGACTTGCTTGGGTTGCCTTCCGTTTCGTGAGGGCTGTCCTGCAGTCCGAGGCCCTGCCTGACGGCCAGAGGGCGGCGTTGTTCAAGGCGGTGATCGAGACCGTCCTGTTGTACAACACCGAGACCTGGACACTGACGGATTCGCTCGAACAGCAGGTCAATGCGGCGCACGCTGGCCTGTCTTTAAGATCGGCTGCGAGCACGTCACCAATGCGGGCTCTATCGCCGCACTGGCCTGTCCCTTCCCAGCAAACTTTTGCGCCGTCCACGACTCCAGCTGGCAGGCCACATCATCCGAGCCGAGTCCTAAAGTCCACAGCCGGTGCAGGAAGTGCTGCTGCTGTCGCTGCAGGCACCCTACCGGCGGGGACAGGCGCGCAGTCTGTGTTTCGTCGACTTCTTGCCGGCTAATGCCGGCGCCCCGGACTCTGCCGGCGGTGCGGCCGGCGGTTCGCGCCCAGGCCCTGAAACGTGTGACGTTGTCCTTGTCTCTCATGACCATGACTCGCTGGAATGGCTGACAGCGCATTTTGTTGTTGTATGGAGGGCACACCGGCACACCATCATTCCTTATTCAGAGTGTCGCTGTTTCTCCTGCGCTCACTAAGAATCTTGTGACGTTGTGTGAAAATCGGTGGCAATAAAGTGCAACAGTTGAGATTCTGTCCTGGGTTGGTAGTTTACCCTTCGAATTCGTTGCGACCACTCTTCAAATAGTTGAAAATCATGCAAAGGAAACACATGAGAAAATATTCTGCTTTCTGCTCCTGAAGATTGAACCGCTGGATTTTTATTTGTAGTTGCATATCCAGATCCAGACCTGTAGTTGTAAGCTGCGTATTTATAAACAATTCTTTTTCTCTGACTATAGTCTCTGATATAGCATGCATCATATCGAATCTTTATATATTTTTCATTTAGGGTGAAGTGGAGAAGGCATCCTCAAAAGCATGCGAGCAAATGTACACCCAATGTGCATGCGTTCAGCTTTCAAGTGGGGGCCTGTTACCCCGTGTGCATCACAGACAAAGAAACAGCACTGATTTACCGGGGATCTTCCTTCCCCTCCGAAGGGTTTTTCTCCTGTCTAGGACAAAAAAACTTCCAAGCCTTGTGAAGAGCCTGCCCACCTCAAACCCCGCTTAGTCAGTGGGACTGAGATAGGGCAGGGAATACTCTACATACTCTCATACTCTATGTAGAGTATTCCCTGGATAGGGAAAGGCAGGCCGTTTAAACAAGCTAAAATGACTCGGCCCGGTTGTGTCCGCTTTCGACCCACGAAAAAGTGAGCCTTCTCTTCCAGTTAGTTATCTGGAATTCTATGATTCGAAGTTAGGGGGGTTCTGGGCTTTGGGTCGAGCATTGAGTGTGCAAAGTGGCCCGGGATAGGGAATCTTACCCGGTGAATAAGACCTTATCTGCAAATCGACAGCAGCGTTGTACAGTCAATATATTGCACATTCATGCTGTATTTTAGCTGCTGTGTAACCCCCCTCCGCTATCTTCTTCTGCAAATGCCTGGATTTTTCACGAGCAAAAGACGGAAAGTCAGCTGCCTGCGCCAGTTGTGTGAAGCTCTTGGCTCCCTTTGCTTATCGATAAGCTCTTCCATTATCACTTAATGCCTTTTTTGCTTCTATTTTTGGTTCCAGTGGTTTAGTTCAGATTTCGGAATAGGTTCCAGTGTCTTATGCGTGTGGACAAATTATAAATTATTTCTATGAAAGAAAGAACTTTTGCAGTTTTTAAGGTTTTTAAGATTTGAAGAATATTTATAGGTATATAGGATACAATAATTATATAGGTAGACTCAGAGAGATTCTGTTAGACTCAGAGATATTCTGTTAGACTCAGAGATATTCTGTTAGACTCAGAGAGATGCTGTTAGACTCAGAGATATTCTGTTAGACTCAGAGATATTCTGTTAGACTCAGAGATATTCTGTTAGACTCAGAGAGATGCTGTTAGACTCAGAGAGATTCTGTTAGACTCAGAGATATTCTGTTAGACTCAGAGAGATTCTGTTAGATTCACAGAGATTCTGTTAGACTCAGAGATATTCTGTTAGACTCAGAGAGATTCTGTTAGACTCAGAGAGATTCTGTTAGACTCAGAGATATTCTGTTAGACTCAGAGAGATTCTGTTAGACTCAGAGAGATTCTGTTAGACTCAGAGAGATTCTGTTAGACTCAGAGATATTCTGTTAGACTCAGAGATATTCTGTTAGATTCAGAGAGATTCTGTTAGACTCAGAGAGATGCTGTTAGACTCAGAGAGATTCTGTTAGACTCAGAGAGATTCTGTTAGACTCAGAGAGATTCTGTTAGACTCAGAGATATTCTGTTAGACTCAGAGATATTCTGTTAGACTCAGAGATATTCTGTTAGATTCAGAGAGATGCTGTTAGACTCAGATAGATGCTGTTAGACTCAGAGAGATTCTGTTAGACTCAGAGAGATTCTGTTAGACTCAGAGATATTCTGTTAGACTCAGAGAGATTCTGTTAGACTCAGAGAGATTCTGTTAGACTCAGAGAGATTCTGTTAGACTCAGGGAGATTCTGTTAGACTCAGAGAGATTCTGTTAGACTCAGAGAGATTCTGTTAGACTCAGAGAGATTCTGTTAGACTCAGAGAGATGCTGTTAGACTCAGGGAGATTCTGTTAGACTCAGAGAGATTCTGTTAGACTCAGAGAGATTCTGTTAGACTCAGAGAGATTCTGTTAGACTCAGGGAGATTCTGTTAGACTCAGAGAGATTCTGTTAGATTCACAGAGATTCTGTTAGACTCAGAGAGATTCTGTTAGACTCAGAGAGATTCTTTTAGACTCAGAGAGATTCTGTTAGACTCAGAGAGATTCTGTTAGACTCAGAGAGATTCTGTTAGACTCAGAGAGATTCTGTTAGACTCAGAGAGATTCTGTTAGACTCAGAGAGATTCTGTTAGACTCAGAGAGATTCTGTTAGACTCAGAGAGATTCTGTTAGACTCAGAGAGATTCTGTTAGACTCAGAGATATTCTGTTAGACTCAGAGAGATTCTGTTAGACTCAGAGAGATTCTGTTAGACTCAGAGATATTCTGTTAGACTCGAAGAGATTCTGTTAGACTCAGAGAGATTCTGTTAGACTCAGAGAGATTCTGTTAGACTCAGAGTGATTCTGTTAGACTCAGAGATATTCTGTTAGACTCAGAGATATTCTGTTAGACTCAGAGATATTCTGTTAGACTCAGAGAGATTCTGTTAGACTCAGAGATATTCTGTTAGACTCAGAGAGATTCTGTTAGACTCAGAGAGATTCTGTTAGACTCAGAGAGATTCTGTTAGACTCAGAGAGATTCTGTTAGACTCAGAGAGATTCTGTTAGACTCAGAGAGATTCTGTTAGACTCAGAGAGATTCTGTTAGACTCAGAGAGATTCTGTTAGACTCAGAGAGATTCTGTTAGACTCAGAGAGATTCTGTTAGACTCAGAGAGATTCTGTTAGACTCAGAGAGATTCTGTTAGACTCAGAGATATTCTGTTAGACTCAGAGAGATTCTGTTAGACTCAGAGAGATTCTGTTAGACTCAGAGAGATGCTGTTAGACTCAGAGAGATTCTGTTAGACTCAGAGATATTCTGTTAGACTCAGAGATATTCTGTTAGACTCAGAGATATTCTGTTAGATTCAGAGAGATTCTGTTAGACTCAGAGAGATGCTGTTAGACTCACAGAGATTCTGTTAGACTCAGAGAGATTCTGTTAGACTCAGAGAGATTCTGTTAGATTCACAGAGATTCTGTTAGACTCAGAGAGATTCTGTTAGACTCAGAGAGATTCTGTTAGACTCAGAGAGATTCTGTTAGACTCAGAGAGATTCTGTTAGACTCAGAGAGATGCTGTTAGACTCAGGGAGATTCTGTTAGACTCAGAGAGATTCTGTTAGACTCAGAGAGATTCTGTTAGACTCAGAGAGATTCTGTTAGACTCAGGGAGATTCTGTTAGACTCAGAGAGATTCTGTTAGATTCACAGAGATTCTGTTAGACTCAGAGAGATGCTGTTAGACTCAGGGAGATTCTGTTAGACTCAGAGAGATTCTGTTAGACTCAGAGAGATTCTGTTAGACTCAGAGAGATTCTGTTAGACTCAGGGAGATTCTGTTAGACTCAGAGAGATTCTGTTAGATTCACAGAGATTCTGTTAGACTCAGAGAGATTCTGTTAGACTCAGAGAGATTCTGTTAGACTCAGAGAGATTCTGTTAGACTCAGAGAGATTCTGTTAGACTCAGAGAGATTCTGTTAGACTCAGAGAGATTCTGTTAGATTCACAGAGATTCTGTTAGACTCAGAGAGATTCTGTTAGACTCAGAGAGATTCTGTTAGACTCAGAGAGATTCTGTTAGACTCAGAGAGATTCTGTTAGACTCAGGGAGATTCTGTTAGACTCAGGGAGATTCTGTTAGACTCAGAATCTGTTAGACTCATGCTGCGTTCATGGGCCCATGGTTTGAGTTGCTCTAAGATTTCAAGTAGAAATCATAAAAGAATTGAATGTACACATTCATTGCTTTCACCAGTCCCGTACAACACAATCGATCTAAGAGAATACGTACAAATTCAATTCATTTTTCACCCACCATCCCAAGAAGTTCTGCTAAACCAAATTTATGGGCTTCTTTAAAAGTGAGTGAGAACAATGTTCTGAGAGGTCTGGTACCTATTATGAGTAACAATCGATGTGTGCAATGCTGTAAAGGCTGTAAAGGCTTGTACACACATTCTTGGCTTCTCATTGGCTCGTGGAGGAATGGCCGAAACCCCACATATTTCGATCGCTGCTTTCTGTGACTTATAAAGAAACGCAGCGTGGCCGCACAGGTCACGCCCAGGCCTGCAACTGATCGACAGCAACAGCAAGCGATGCATCGCATTCTGCTTATCTTCGACCTGTCAGTCCCGGCCCTGCTGCTGCTTGTGGCCCTGCTTCTCGGGACCAGACCTGTGGTTCACGGATCCAATATCGAGCACGGCACCTGGGACTATGAGTCCAGGGGTCCCAGCACCTGGGCGAAGTCATTCCCGCAGTATTGCTCTGGCAGGAAGCAGAGTCCAATTAATCTCAGCTTGGCGGACTCGCTGGTAGACCCGAAATTGTCCGAGTACAGCATTAGGGAGACTGAGAATGCTCAGTTCACTGTGAGTTCCCGGCTGCGGCTGACTGATCTGTCTCTGCCTTCCTTCTCATTCTCCCCCTCCCTCTCCTGTCTCCCTCTCTCTCTCCCTCTCCCTCTCCTTCTCCCTCTCCCTCTCCCTCTCCCTTTCCTTCTCCCTCTCCCTTTCCTTCTCCCTCTCCCTTTCCTTCTCCCTCTCCCTCTCCCTCTCTCTCTCCCTCTCCCTCTCCTTCTCCCTCTCCCTCTCCCTCTCCTGTCCCCCTCTCTCTCTCCCTCTCCCTCTCTCTCTCCCTCTCCCTCTCCCTCTCCTGTCTCTTTCTTCCTCTCTCCCTCTCCTCTCTCCCTCTCCCTTTCCTCTCCCTCTCCCTCTCCTCTCTCCCTCTCCCTTTCCTCTCCCTCTCCTGTCTCCCTCTCTCCCTCTTCTCTCTCCCTCTCCGTTTCCTCTCCCTCTCCCTCTCCTCTCTCCCTCTCCCTTTCCTCTCCCTCTCCCTTTCCTCTCCCTCTCCCTCTCCTGTCTCCCTCTCTCCCTCTCCTCTCTCCCTCTCCCTTTCCTTCTCCCTCTCCCTCTCCTTCTCCTGTCTCCTTTTCCCTCTCCCTCTCCCTCTCTCTCGCTCCGTCCCCTCTGCCTCTCATTTTCCGTGCATTTCACAGTGTCACCCCAGAATGAATTGGCTCTGTCTGACACAGCGCCTCACCTCCTGAATCCAAACACCCAATCAGCTGACTCTGTCAAACGACGGCCACAAGCTGCTGGTCAGCATGGGCTCCGACCTGGTTATCAAAATTGGCCAAGGCGACAAGATGTACTACACTGCCAGCCAGCTGCACTGGCACTGGGGCGCCGACAACAGCCGAGGCTCCGAGCACACGATGGAGGGTCGAGCCTACCCCCTGGAGGGCCATCTGGTGTTTTACAACAGCTACGATTATGACAATTTCAGCGTTGCAGTGCACAGAGTTGGCGGCCTCGCTGTGCTGGGTGTTTTCTACGAATTGTCCGACACTGATAACCCCCTGCTGCTGCGGCTGGAGCCCTACCTGCCTCAGCTGGTCAATTTCAGTGAGTCTGCCACCTCTGCTTATTTGATCCTAATTGGACATGGACAATTATTTGAATCTCATCTCATCTGGTCTCATTTTAGCTAGTCTTACCCCATCCAATCTAATCCCATCTATAATCTCATCCTATCTAATCTCACCACATATAATCCCAGTCTCATCAAATCTCACCCCATCCAATTTCACCGCATCAAATCCCACCCCATCAAATCTCACCCCATCAAATCTCACCCCATCAAATCCCACCCCATCCAATCTCACCCCACCCAATCTCACCCCATCCAATCTCACCCCATTAAATCCCACCCCATCAAATCTCACCCCATCAAATCTCACCCCATCAAATCCCACCCCATCAAATCCCACCCCATCAAATCCCACCCCATCAAATCCCACCCCATCAAATCCCACCCCATCAAATCTCACCCCATCAAATCTCACCCCATCAAATCCCACCCCATCCAATCTCACCCCACCCAATCTCACCCCATCCAATCTCACCCCATCAAATCTCACCCCATTAAATCCCACTCCATCAAATCTCACCCCATCCAATCTCACCCCATCAAATCTCACCTATCAAATCTCACCCCATCCAATCTCACCCCATCAAATCCCACCCCATCAAATCTCACCCCATCAAATCTCACCCCATCCAATCTCACCCCATCCAATTTCACCGCATCCTATCTCACCCCATCCAATCTCACCCATCAAATCCCACCCCATCAAATCCCACCCCATCCAATCTCACCCCATCAAATCTCACCCCATCAAATCCCACCCCATCAAATCAATTCTAACCGCAGAGACATCCGTGGACGTGAAGTTCAACTCCTCCGACTTCAACTTTGTTGACGCCTTCCTGCCGAAGTACCGGCGCTATTTCTATCGCTACGAAGGCGGCCTGACCACGCCGACCTGCAACGAGAACGTGCTGTGGACCGTCTTCCGCTCGGCGTCACAGGTGAGCGCCCGCCAGCTCAAGCTGCTCCGCTCGCTGCGCTACCCGAGCGGCAAGGCCATGGTGGACAATTACCGGCCGCCGCAGCCGCTGAACTCGCCGCACAGGCCCGGCGCGAATCGACTGGTCTATCGGACTTTCGACCGGCGCGGCCGAGCTTCCGGAGACTCCGGCTTTCTCGTCGACGTCCCCGGCGACACCTGCGGCGCTTTGGGCAGCGCCGGCGGCGCCTCCGCCGTTGCGCTGCTGCTGCCCGCCGCCGTCTTGTCGGGCTGGCGAGCAATTTATTGATTTTTCTCGCCGCTTTTAAAATAATCCGAAAATACGCTAATCAGGCTACTAACTTCTATTTAACTAGTAGTAAGAAAAACGTTTTATCGTTTTTATCGTGTGAACAATTTTTTAATTGGCTTTATTGATAGCAATTTTTAGTTTACGATTTTTGCTAGCAATTCATAAACATTTCTTTTACCAAATTTAATAATTCAAGCCAGGGTATCGCAGCTGAAGGATTAGCCACATTCTGACCAATAGTATGTTGCAATTTTTATATAGCTTCTGCCTCGATTTTCTTTATCATAATTATGTTTGTACTACTCAATAAAAATATCCTGCTTCTTTAATTTATCCTTAAACTGAATAATCTAGACACCCCGCTTTGAACTGATTTGTTCATTTTTATTTACAATTTCGCTTTATCCTAAAAAAGTTTTAATTAAATATCAATTTATTTCGCGGACAAAAAATGAAAATAAACCAAATATTTGAATTTCAGCACATTTTTGCTTGATCGCAACTTGCAATGACGGTCGGGTGTTTTTATTTGCAATCTTTTTTATCAAGCCTTGACTTCTTGAAACAATAACCGTATCTGTGACTTTTTATGAACCTTTGTGTGACTTTATGACCTTATGTGACATTTTAATGAACCTTTGTGACTTTATGACCCTATCTGTGACTATTATCCTATCTGTGACTCTGACCCTATCAGTGGCACTATGACCCTATCTGTGACTCTATGACGCTATATGTGACTCTATTGACCCAGGTGTGATTCTTTGACCCTATCTGTGGCTCTATGACCCTACCTGTGGCTCTATGACCCTATCTGTGACTCTATGACGCTATATGTGACTCTATTGACCCAGGTGTGATTCTTTGACCCTATCTGTGGCTCTATGACCCTATCTGTGACTCTATGACGCTATATGTGACTCTATTGACCCAGGTGTGATTCTTTGACCCTATCTGTGGCTCTATGACCCTATCTGTGACTCTATGACGCTATATGTGACTCTATTGACCCAGGTGTGATTCTTTGACCCTATCTGTGGCTCTATGACCCTACCTGTGGCTCTATGACCCTATCTGTGACTCTATGACGCTATATGTGACTCTATTGACCCAGGTGTGATTCTTTGACCCTATCTGTGGCTCTATGACCCTATCTGTGACTCTATGACGCTATATGTGACTCTATTGACCCAGGTGTGATTCTTTGACCCTATCTGTGGCTCTATGACCCTATCTGTGACTCTATGACGCTATATGTGACTCTATTGACCCAGGTGTGATTCTTTGACCCTATCTGTGGCTCTATGACCCTACCTGTGGCTCTATGACCCTATCTGTGACTCTATGACGCTATATGTGACTCTATTGACCCAGGTGTGATTCTTTGACCCTATCTGTGGCTCTATGACCCTATCTGTGGCTCTATGACCCTATCTGTGGCTCTATGACCCTACCTGTGGCTCTATGACCCTATCTGTGGCTCTATGACCCTATCTGTGGCTCTATGACCCTATCTGTGGCTCTATGACCCTATCTGTGGCTCTATGACCCTATCTGTGACTTTGTAACCATTGTGCATGACTTTATAAGGGTTTTACCCTTGCATGTATGTGACAATTATGAGCCTATCTGTGACTGGCTTAACCTATGGCTCCTACATGTAATGCGTGACTCAATGATTATCTGTAACTCTGTGATCCCCTATTCTCTGTGACTGTATGACTGTTTAAATAAAAATTGTATTAGTATAATATTATTAGTATTACTACATGCATGTAGATTATATTAGATTAGTAGATCATGTCTGTCGTTGCACGAAAAAGCGTAAATACATGTATCATCCTCAATCCCATATCCTCAATCCCATTATCCTCAACCCCATATCCTCAATCCCATATCCTCAATCCTATTATTCTCAATCCCACATCCGCAATCCTATTATTCCCAATCCCATTATCCTCAACCCCATATCGTTAATCCGATATCCTCTATCCCATATCCTTAACCCCATATCCTCAACCCCATATCCTCAACCCCATATCCTCAATCCCATATCCTCTATCCCATATCCTCAATCCCATTATCCTCAATCCCATATCCTCAACCCCATATCCTTAATCCCATATCCTCAATCCTATTATCCTCAATCCTATTATCCTCAATCCTATTATCCTCAATCCCACATCCTCAATCCTATACATGTACTTTCTGTAACCTCAAATCCTCAATACTAAGCGCTATCCTGGATCCATACCTTCATCCCTGACTCTTACATGTATATCTCATATCCTCCCGGTGTGCTCAGCGAGCCCAGACTGTCAGGTACTCTGCAGCCTCAGCCGACTCGCCGCTCCATTTGTAGTTAGGGTCTCCTCCGTTATTAAAAATAATCCAAGGCGGCTGACCAGGTAAGCTGTTAAGCCAGTCGCAGTTGTAAGCTCGAGAATCGTATGCAAACAACAGCCCCCGTGATTTGTCACAGCCACCGGAGATGAAGTTTATGAAGAATCTTAAATCGTAACCGTCATGACCTTTAATGCTGAATATATCAAACGACCGGTTTCTCAAGTCGGGCACGGGCCAGCTGTAGACGAGGTGGCTCCAGTGGAACCAGTTCTCCCTGTCGATGGAGTCGCCCAGACCGGAGATGTCGAACACCAGCTTCACCGCCAGCTCCCCGCCAGGCCTGTACACGCACACAATGAGCTGCTTGAAGGCCAGGGCTCGCAGCAGACTCGGCATCCTGTCCAGCAGGCCAGACCTGAAGCTGTCCGGCAGCAGAGGGGAATCCATCGACTGCAGCAGCAGCCGCTCGCTGCTGGACGCCGCATCGCCGCCTGCGAAAAGCTTCCACGACTTCACTCCGCTGCCGGCCTTGATTGAGAACACAAGGAACGCCTTTGAGTCAGCTGACCTCACCAGAACAAGCACGGGAGTCGGTCGCCGAGCTGATTCCGACTTGTTGATCAGCTTGAAGCGCTGGCACGAAGCAGAGACGATGCGGCACTCGCTGATGGAGTTGTGGTTTGGTGAGCTCATCATGACGAGTGCAGCTGGAGCAGCTGTGGCATTCTGGCTGGCAATGAGTGCACAGGTGAGTGGGCTTGAGGTGGCCACCGTGACAGAGTCGCCTGCTTCATCAGCTGTGCTGCTGGATTCGCTGCAGTCCGGCTGCAGGCTGTAGTTTTGGTAGCGACGGAGACCGCCGGTGCACTGCTGCGCGATCTGGCCCGAGGCTGAGTAAGGGCTGCTCAGAAGCGATGCGAGCAGTAGAATTAGCATGTTTCTCAGGTCTGTCTCCTAGACCTCGAAATTAGCAGTAGGCCTGATATTGTAGAAACCCTTCCTTTAAGGCGCTTTCTAGCAGGTGTCTTAGCTACCGGCAACTCTTTTATCTACTCGTGCACTCACCAGGTTAAAATGGGAATGCTTTTAAATTTGTTTGACAAAACATTTAAAGCCGTGTATATGTGTTGGAACTGGCTCTACAGGCTTGGAAGTTGCTACCCTGCAGTTTCCAATTCCCAGAATAGCCACGCCAATTACAAAACGCGAAGTCAATTGTTTTATTGACTCAATTAACCAAAACGCACGTGTGCAGAGCATTAAATGTGTAAACAAAATCCCATTTAAACACCATACATGGGCATGCAACGGATGCCTATGCTCTTGACTTAGCTGCAGGGGGCGTCCGGCCGATGCAGCGATCAGGCAGAGGAGACCGCCCATTTCTCTAGCCCCTGGCGACCCAACGGATGCCTATACGAGTTACTGTGTCTGAATTATCAAGTCAGCAACGCGCGTGCCAACTAAACAGCTACATGGTATAGTAACACCAGTTCCACTAGCTATACATGTATAATGTACATCTGCATGTACACATGTACATGTAAAATTCATGTACATGTATATCCACAGCAACCCACAAAGCCCCCAATTGACACGTACATGTACAACCACTAAAAACGTCACACCCCAAGATTACTTGCACGCCACACCGAAAACACGCCACCCCAAAACACGCCACCCCAAAACACGCCACCCCAAAACACGCCACCCCAAAACACGCCATCCCCAAAACACGCCACCCCCAAAACACGCCACCCCCAAAACACGTCACCCCAAAAACACGTCACGCCACCAACCAAAACACGTCAATCCCAAAACACGCCACCCCCAAAACACGACCGCCCCAAAACGACAGGCAGACGCCAAAAACAATTCGAATACGATTTATTATTATTTTATTAAATCGACAATACCGAAGGTCTAAAAACCTAATACGATAAAAACAAACTTCGGATTTCTGTGTAACAAACAATAGACATTTTAATATTGGTTTTATCAAACAAACAATAATATATATTTAATGAAAAATAGCATAAAAAGATTAGTAAGTTGTTAGTATAGCAATAAAAATTGAATAACCATCATAACGTGACTGCATGATCTTGCTGATAGTTAAAAATCATTTTACTTTCACTTTTATATAAATCATATTGATTTTGGTGCGAAAAATGAAAAGAAGAAACACAGTTATAAAGGATAGAACCATAGACAAAGAACTTCAATTCCAGTAAACAACATAGCTTGAATATCTTGGTAACTGCAGTATAAAACAAAAAAAATGAATTTTTTTCTCCAGTACTAAAAGCTGAACGCAGCAGTTGCAGACAAAGATATATGGATTGAATAAGAAACTAATTTACTTTTCTCTTACAAATTAATATTAACAGTAGTTATTTACCCAGGACCATGTAAACTATTGTTTGCGCTATTACACGAAACCGTATATATTATAATTTACGCTCGTTACAAATTAAAGAAGAGTATAGCTGTATAATACTATATATAAAGTACAGTAATTGTATATTAATAGTAAAAAGTAATAATTTAAGCATAATTAAAGTAATAATTACTATAGGTATTTAGTTTTTGTTTAAAGTTCGTGACATTAGCGCAAAATTGTTTTACACGATCACACGTGCATGTAAATAACGGTGGCCTAACATTCTTGCTAGCACCTTGCGCTAAACAAGTGCAATTCTTAGGCATGTTCGTAATATTTTAACTCACAAGCGATTACAATTGTTTTATAGAGGTTCCATAGTTTCTTTTTTCCTGAAAAACTATCGATATATTCTGCCTCTATAGCCATGGCGTCTATTACTGCAAGATTAATGAAGACAGTTTAGTGATAAAAAGAGTCGCCTAATTAGGAGTCAAGAATATTTTCAAGCTTTAAGAAAAGACTGTGTGTAAAATGTACCAATCAGAGTAGTATAAAAAAGCATAAAATTCCAAAACCATTAGAAGATTATAGCATAATAGGGTTCGTATATATAAATATGCTGATTGGCAAACACGAAACGAATAAAACTACAATAAACAGTGTATAAAATAGTGCTCAAAGGAGACGTGATTATTGTTAAACTGATAGCTGAAAAAAGAATCGCCCGCTATTCCTGGAACAAAAAAAACAAAATTAACAAAAAGGATCAAATACGCAGAGTTAAGCTATTGCAAGTAAAATCGTATAAAAACAAAAGGATATCAAAAGCCAGACGAGATCGAGACACAGATGATGCACTGATTAAAAATTCATATTTGACAATACCAAAAGAGACTTTTTTTAAATCGGAGCGGATAAAACAAATCCAGTCAGCTGGACTAGGCGCGCAAAAAAATGTGATTGAATAACGGAAGAAACCAAACCAAACCATCATATTCGCAGTTTTAAAAATCCGTAAACAAAATTTACAAAACTTTTTTTTAAAAAGCAAAACGTCGCACAAAAACAAAAAGACAATAGAAAACTTGCAGCTTTAGTAAGAGTTTTATAATCAAAACAAAAAATGAGCACAAAAGAAAAGCTTTATTGCAGGATATATATGTTAGCGAAATCCGACACCAAATATAAAACCAGCAGCAAAAATTGCTCATATTTTTATGCATATTTTTAATATATATTTCTAGAAAACAACATATTTTGTGAATAATTTGTGTATATAATACAAAAAGATAGTTCAAGGAAACATGGATAATAGCGACGCTTACAGAATAGCCATAGGGTCAAATACATAAACACAGATATAGAAATTAAATAAGCAGCAATACCAATTCACCATCTTTATGAAAAGAAGTTGTACCTCAGTCTAAAAAAATCGTGGTTAAGATATCGGTCCATCACAAAAAATAATGCATATATTGTATAGCAAAGGGAAAATTCATAAACAATTTGTAAGGAGACTTAGTAACAACACGAAATACCAGTTTGACTAGATTTCATTTATCACAGAAACTACTAAAAGAGAAAGTCAACCTTGCCAATTTTGGTTAAAATACGCAGGATATGGTTGCTAGCAGTAGTAAAACACAATTTACAATAAATAATGCATGCAGATATAAATAGATAGAAAGAGTCAGAAAAACAACCCACAAAATAAGCAAAAGTAGCTATTTCAAAGTAAACATATTACAAATTGATAGTGAAAGTGAAAAGTCCACACCAAAGTATAATGTGCGTGAAAGAAATATAAAAACGGGAAATTCGCTTAACACGCTACTGAAATTGTGTATGCAGTAATATTGACAGACCATAAAGAAAATTGATTTAAATATAATCTTTCCGGTACGTAAGCGCCATTTCCTCCAGAGATTTAAAATGCAATACATGAGCTGTCATGATATTTTTACTAAGATGTTGGATCGATAATCCGAATTAGTAAAACAATTAAAAAATTACCAAATTGCTTTTTAATATGTGCGCTTAGGCACGTGAATTAAGAAATAATTTAGGCGCGTTTAAACAAAAATCACAAAACAACAAAATGCGTTTTGCTTTGAAACATCTGATTAAAGAAAACGAACAATATCATAAATATCCTTAATTTTTTTCAAAAGCTCATTCATTCTGAGTCTGATCACACTAATAAACATTTTGGAAAGCTTCGGTAACATTTATATCGCTTTTTGGTCATAAACAACAGACTTAAGATCGAGTTAAAGTTAAGACGCTTAAAAAGGCCATGAATAGTAAAAAATATTACATGTCCGTGTGCAGAATAAATAATCTCTTAAACTTAAAAAAATCTATGGTTACTATGCTAGCATGCAAGAATGATTGCATGCTTTTGCCACTGAAAATCTGTGAATCAGCCTCTTGAAATGGTAGCTACGTAGAAAAAATGTTTAACTAACTAAAATTTAAATAGTAAAAACGTCATCTTTAATCGTTTCAAATAAGAATATTGCTTTTTTACACAATAGAAACCCAAGCAAAGCCGAATAATTTAAAAGTGACATTATCGACTGCGTGATTGCGATAAAAGTCTTTAATAAGCCACGTGATCAAACTTTTTGATGTGTTCAATGTTCAAAAATAGACTAGCTTTGAGTTTGAGCCACATCAAACTTTAACTATACGTAAACTGCGTTCGAGTAGCTTATACTGCTTCAAACGTTTCGACGTTTTCAAGTATTTCACGTTTAGACGTATCAAAACGTTTAAAATTATGGTATAACAGTTAATATATCAGGACTAAATCAAAGTATCACATTAACACGTGCAAATATTCGCACAGATTTAACTTTCGCTAACTATTTATTACCTTTAGTCATTTTAACTACTTGTCTGCTTGAATCCAATACTTCTAGTTAATATTTGGTGCTGTCTACTAGTAACTAATCGGTCCTGCTATTAAAACTCTTCTTTTCGATTTATTTTATTAAAAAAATGTTGTGACTCACGTGACTCTTGTTTTTTTAATCTTCAATCGCGCGCTAATTCTTAAACTCGCAACGCAACTCTGGAATGTCGTCGGCAAACATCAAACACATGAAGCGATAATATATTAATGATAAATAATACAGCAGATGAACCTACCTACACCGCACAAACCCCTGTAGATAACTAAAAACACGCGCACACATAAAAAGGAGCCGCCACCAATTATGTACATCACCACCTGAACGGCACAGTACGGGGCCTATCTGCCCCTTCTTTAACCAGCGGCTTGTGGAACTGCCGCCCGAGGCCGGATCGTGGATGACACCCCAGCAGTGGTCGCAGTAGTACTGCAGGCAGGTCACATTGGCGCAGAAAAATGGCGCAAATTTGCCGCCGCTCATGGCGCCGCCGCACTCGTCGCACATTTGATCGTCCAACACGTAGGGCTTCACTTCCACTCGTTTGTCAATGTCGGCGCCATGTCGAAGCTGTACAAACCTGGCGCTGATTGCGGCGATGTAGCTCTGCTGGCTGCTGAAGGCTACCCGACCGGCGCCTTTGGGGTACTTGAGCTCCGGGTCGGTGTCGATGCCGGCGTAGCAGACCCCGCCGTAGAGGCTGTTCATGATGTTGGCCAGCTCGCAGGCGCGCAACGGTCTTGGCACGCCGCCAACGAATATTGTTTTGCGCGGATCCAACGGCTGGCTGGCGTCCAATACGAAGTCTGATTCGCTTAGTCGCCAAGGACGGATTTGCACCTTGAGGAGTGACGGGATTGTAATATTCATTCATTTATCGATGGAAGCCACGCGACTTAGGATTTAGTTTGCTCAATTTTAGTCACGTGACTCAGCTTTAGTTTGCTTGCTTTCGTGCATAACGTGGCATCGAGTTCGCTTGCTCAATTTTAGTCACGTGATTTGATTTAGTTATTAAAAGTTTAGACACGTGACTTTGATTTTTGTTTGTTCTAATTTAGTCACATGACTCTGGTTTTGTTTGCTCAGTCACGTGATTTTGATTTTCCTAGATCTAATTTTATCACGTGACTTTGATTTTGTTTGCTCAATTTTAGTCACGTGACTAGGATTTAGTTTGCTAAATTTCAATCACGTGACTCTGATTCTATTTGTTCAATTTCTGTCACGTGATTTTGATTTTGCTAGATCAACTTAAACACGCGAATTTGATTTTGTTTGCCCACTTTTCAGTCACGTGACTTAGGTTTATTTGCTCAATGTGAGTCACGTGACTTTGGTTTTTTGCTTGATTTCAGTCAAGTGACTGATTTAGTTTGCTCAATTTTAGTCACGTGGCAATGAAATTTTACGGTTTTTATTAGGGAAGTTTACTTATAGAAAATCAACTTGTTTATCAAATTCAATCACGTGATTCCTATATTTCGCTTCTAGTCATCACGTGATTCTATTTCGTAAGACTCGACGACCCTGAAACCATAGGCTAGTCTCGGGATTTCAGCGCCATAATAATATCATCCATCTTGAAAATAACCTGTTGCCAGACACTCGGAAGATCAAAGAGCGGATATTTGAAGAAGTGGGAGAACTAGACTAGAAGAGCAGAGACACATCAAGCCGCAGAAGCCTAAAGAAAGCCAGACAAAGAGAGAGAGAGGAAGCGACAAGATGATCTGCGGCTCTGCCACACTGCAAGAGCAGCTGATAAAAGAAAAGTGTCGACGCCAAAAAATTGTCGCCTAAAAAGCCGGGAGGCAACAGAGGATCAGGAGCAGTGGGATTAGTGAGGTGCTAATTAAGCGGATGTCGAGACTGCAAGAGTCTTAAGAGTGTTTAAATTCGAAAAAGAATGGCTAATTATTTTTATTTTACTATACAAGCTTCTTGACGTTAAATGACCTTCGTTTAGCAAACAGTCCCCACGGAATGTCTATATGTATTTCGAACCTCAACTATAAGACGGTCCTATACCTGACCTTATGACCTCAGATGACCTAAACGCTTATAAACTATATCCAAGGTAACGCAAGAAGCCAGTTACAAAACTGTAAATCCTAACCAAATATTTAAGGCAAAATGATCAATCAATCATCGGTCTAGGTCCGTCCATCCAGGTTAGTCATGCAGTCAGTCAAATGGGGATAGAAGTACACAGAGACACACAGACACACACACACCACTCATGGAAATTTGCTCTGTCAACAAAGCCAGAAAAAAAGCACACAAAAGACTAACCATGGCCGAAGCCTAACTTCAACTCAAAGAGGACTGCGGTGAATCGAGCAATGTTGATAATAAAGCAGACTGCCAGCAGACTACACAGAGCATGCAGGGACATTGCCCACAGTGATAATATATATAATGCGCCATTTGTAACTTTATGTATGCTAAGCATTCACTAGTGTTTAAGTGAAAAGGGGCTTTAAATGAATCTTTGTTCGAACTTAATTTTCATCTATATCCATTAGGATATCTCTCTTCTTCCCCATCTCTCTGAGTTCTCTTCTCCCACATCTCTATGAGTTCTCTTCTCCCACATCTCTATGAGATCTCTTCGCACCCCATCTCTCTAAGATCTCTCTTCTCCCCATCTGTATGAGATCTCTTCTTCCCCATCTTCTCTGTGAGATCTCTCTTCCGCCCAATATTCTCTGAGATCTCTCTTCTCCCACATCTCTATGAGTTCTCTTCTCCCACATCTCTATGAGTTCTCTTCTCCCACATCTCTATGAGTTCTCTTCTCCCACATCTCTATGAGTTCTCTTCTCCCACATCTCTATGAGATCTCTCTTCTCCCAATCTCTATGAGATCTCTTCGCACTCCATCTCTCTGAGATCTCTCTTCTCCCACATCTCTATGAGTTCTCTTCGCACCCCATCTCTCTGAGATCTCTCTTTGCACCCCATCTCTCTGAGATCTCTCTTCTCCCCATCTGTATGAGATCTCTTCTTCCCCATCTTCTCTGTGAGATCTCTCTTCCGCCCAATATTCTCTATGAGATCTCTCTTCTGCCCACATCTTCTCAGTAAGATCTCTTCTCTCGTATCTTTTATCTTCTCTCTGATGTATTTTTCTCTCATTCTATCCTCTAGAACCGCTAGTAATTTCCAGGTTCTGTCTATTTAACTAGGTCAGTTCCCCAAGTAAATAAGCAGCGAAACGACATCGCGCAAAAGTACCGCTCATACTTAAAGCAGACCCCAGCATCATGCGGGCGTCATCGCGCGCACTTCAGCTTACCGGCTTATCCTTCATGGTGGGCGAGGACACGCACCAGTAGTGCCGCTCCCCGTCACTGATGCAGGCCTCCATCAGACTCTGCACGCTCGACTCGTCTTGGAACAGGATGAAGCAGTAGCCTGGGAGGGCGGGGGCGACGGCGAGTTTTAGGCGAAAAGTGAGACGGTTGGAGAGGAGGGAATTGGGGCGGCTTGTTTGAGTAAATAGAGCTGCTTTATATAGGCTAAGGAACGGATGTCGTGACTCGTGAGATAGATTGACTGCAAACTTTGCAGAACAGACAGACAGACACAGACAGACAGACAGACAGACAGACAGACAGACAGACAGACAGACAGACAGACAGGCAGGCAGACAGACAGACAGACAGACAGACAGACAGACAGACAGACAGACAGACAGACAGACAGACAGACAGGCAGCAGACAGACAGACAGACAGAGACAGACAGACAGACAGACAGACAGACAGACAGACAGACAGACAGACAGACAGACAGACAGACAGACAGACAGACAGACAGACAGACAGACAGACAGACAGACAGACAGACAGACAGACAGACAGACAGACAGACAGACAGACAGGCAGGCAGACAGACAAGGAGAAGCAGAATATCCAAACAGAGTCCCGCTTTGCAGACACTCAGTAGCGCTCGCTGCCAGCGGCTTAACCTCCCGTGCCCTCAGCCGTCCTCCCCGCCCCCATTCCCGGGCTGCCCGAAGGAAAAGTGCAGCAGCACCCAACAGCTAACAGCAACTCCCTGGTCGCTGCGGCCCCGGAGCCAGACTCTCCGCAAAACCGCATCCGGCACAGGGAGAGGGGGAAACGGAGAGCCCGCGCACTGCACACGGAGCCCATTTTTCTTCCACATAAAAGATTAGAAAAATTCCACATTCCCTTAAGTCCTTTCCTCACGATCGTTTCCCCGAAACCTCCCAGCATCCTTCTTCATCCCTTGCCCACTAGGGGGGGGGGTGTGGATCCTCGCAACCAGGAAGACTTCAAAACTCCCTTCAGAATATTTTTGTCCCAGCAGCGGAGGCAGCGAAGATGATCCCATCTGGCACGTGGAGCTTGACTAAATATTTGTTTTTGTTTAATAGCAACATTTTGTAAAGAAGCACTTAATAAGTGCGCACAGTGTACTGTAAAGCTAATTAATAATTAATTAGGGATTCACCTTTCGGCGGAAAGTAGGTCTTGCTGTCCTGCTTGTGCGGCCAGTCAATTGTGAGGGGCCCGAACCGGCGAAAGGCATTGCCGATCTCGTCTGAAGAGAGGGGGTCATTCAGTCATGAAGTTTCTGACTAGGAAAGTTCACGAACCGGAAAAAAACAACAAAAAAATATATTTACTAAAATATCGTAAGAATGATCACCGAACACTAAGCATTCACTAACTTGTAAATAGGATTCACTAATCCAAAGATTCACCAACCCGAAGATTCACCAACCCGAAGATTCACCAATAGGAGACACTGATAAGACCCGAAGATTCACCAACCCGAAGATTCACCAATAGGAGACACTGATAAGACCCGAAGATTCACCAACCCGAAGATTCACCAATAGGAGACACTGATAAGACCCGAAGATTCACCAAACCGAAGATTATCCAAAAGGAGACACTGATAAGATTCACCAAACCGAAGATTCACTAACCGAAGATTCACTAACCCGAAGATTCACTAACCCAGAGATTCACCAACCCGAAGATTTACTAACACGAAGATTCACCAAACCGAAGATTCTCCAATAGGAGACACTGATAAGACCCGAAGATTCACCAAACCGAAGATTATCCAAAAGGAGACACTGATAAGACCCGAAGATTCACCAAACCGAAGATTCACTAACCCGAAGATTCATTAACCCGAAGATTCACTAACACGAAGATTCACCAACCCGAAGATTCACCAAACCGAAGATTCACCAAACCGAAGATTCACCAATAGGAGACACTGATAAGACCCGAAGATTCACCAACCCGAAGATTCACTAACCCGAAGATTCACCAACCCGGAGATTCACCAACCCGAAGATTCACTAACCCGAAGATTCACCAACCCGAAGATTTACTAACACGAAGATTCACCAACCCAAAGATTCACTAACACGAAGATTCACCAACCGAAGATTTACTAACACGAAGATTCACCAACCCAAAGATTCACTAACACGAAGATTCACCAACCCGAAGATTTACTAACACGAAGATTCACCAACCCAAAGATTCACTAACACGAAGATTCACCAAACCGAAGATTCACTAACCGAAGATTCATTAACCCGAAGATTCACTAACACGAAGATTCACCAACCCGAAGATTCACCAAACCGAAGATTCACCAAACCGAAGATTCACCAATAGGAGACACTGATAAGACCCGAAGATTCACCAACCCGAAGATTCACTAACCCGAAGATTCACCAACCCGGAGATTCACCAACCCGAAGATTCACTAACCGAAGATTCACCAACCCGAAGATTCACTAACACGAAGATTCACCAACCCAAAGATTCACTAACACGAAGATTCACCAACCCGAAGATTTACTAACACGAAGATTCACCAACCCGAAGATTCACTAACACGAAGATTCACCAACCCGAAGATTTACTAACACGAAGATTCACCAACCCGAAGATTCACTAACACGAAGATTCACCAACCCGAAGATTTACTAACACGAAGATTCACCAACCCGAAGATTCACTAACACGAAGATTCACCAACCCGAAGATTTACTAACACGAAGATTCACCAACCCGAAGATTCACTAACACGAAGATTCACCAACCCGAAGATTTACTAACACGAAGATTCACCAACCCGAAGATTCACTAACACGAAGATTCACCAACCCGAAGATTTACTAACACGAAGATTCACCAACCCGAAGATTCACTAACACGAAGATTCACCAACCCGAAGATTTACTAACACGAAGATTCACCAACCCGAAGATTTACTAACACGAAGATTCACCAACCCGAAGATTTACTAACACGAAGATTCACCAACCCGAAGATTCACTAACACGAAGATTCACCAACCCGAAGATTTACTAACACGAAGATTCACCAACCCGAAGATTTACTAACACGAAGATTCACCAACCCGAAGATTTACTAACACGAAGATTCACCAACCCGAAGATTTACTAACACGAAGATTCACCAACCGAAGATTCACCAACCCGAAGATTCACCAACCCGAAGATTCACCAACCGAAGATTCACCAACCCGGAGATTCACCAACCCGAAGATTCACTAACACGAAGATTCACCAAACCGAAGATTCACTAACACGAAGATTCACCAAACCGAAGATTCACCAACCCGAAGATTCACCAATAGGAGACACTGATAAGACCCGAAGATTCACCAAACCGAAGATTCACTAACACGAAGATTCACCAAACCGAAGATTCACTAACACGAAGATTCACCAACCCGAAGATTCACCAACCCGAAGATTCACCAATAGGAGACACTGATAAGACCCGAAGATTCACCAAATCGAAGATTCACCAATAGGAGACACTGATAAGACCCGAAGATTCACCAAATCGAAGATTCACCAACCGAAGATTCACTAACCCGAAGATTTACTAACACGAAGATTCACCAAACCGAAGATTCTCCAATAGGAGACACTGATAAGACCAAAGATTCACCAAACCGAAGATTCTCCAATAGGAGACACTGATAAGACCCGAAGATTCACCAAACCGAAGATTCTCCAATAGGAGACACTGATAAGACCCGAAGATTCACCAAACCGAAGATTCACTAACCCGAAGATTCACCAACCCGAAGATTCACTAACACGAAGATTCACCAACCCGAAGATTCACCAAACCGAAGATTCACCAAACCGAAGATTCACAATAGGAGACACTGATAAGACCCGAAGATTCACCAACCGGAGATTCACCAACCGAAGATTCACTAACCCGAAGATTCACCAACCCGGAGATTCACCAACCCGAAGATTCACTAACCCGAAGATTTACTAACACGAAGATTCACCAACCCGAAGATTCACTAACACGAAGATTCACCAACCCGAAGATTCACCAAACCGAAGATTCACCAAACCGAAGATTCACCAATAGGAGACACTGATAAGACCCGAAGATTCACCAACCCGGAGATTCACCAACCGAAGATTCACTAACCCGAAGATTCACCAACCGGAGATTCACCAACCCGAAGATTCACTAACCGAAGATTTACTAACACGAAGATTCACCAACCCGAAGATTTACTAACACGAAGATTCACCAACCCGAAGATTCACTACCCCGAATGTTCACAAACCGAAAATCTTGAGTCGGAGAATTTATAAGCCTAAAGATTCACCAACTGGAAGTTTCACAAACGCATAGAAGATTTACTAACACAACAATAATATATAACAATCGATTACCCCTGCCCCTGCCCCACTATACAGATGTGCAACCGACAGCTCAGCCGCAGCTATTGCGCGGCGCATCTGAAGGCTGCGTACGGCTGTTCAGTCAAGGACGGGGGTCGCCACACACAGCCTCAATTACCCCAGCTAATGCTGGCACCCATTTTACAGCTGGGTGAACTGAAGCAATGCAGAGTTAGGTGTCTTCCTCAAGAACACAAATTGTTCTGAGTGGTTCAAGAATCGAACCCACGACCTTCCAGTCGTGAGTCCGACGCTCTGACCACTAGGCTACAGCCCACAAAAAATCACCAATCTCACTAACCCGAAGATTCACAGATCTGTAGAAGATTCACCAACCCAAAGCTTCACTATCTTAAGATCTCGTCAACCAGCAAAGTGAACGAAACGGTCACACCGATCCCGGCAAACTCTGACCTTCGTCAATGTCGGGCGGCAGGCGCCAACGAAGACTTTCCTGCTGAATCGCTCCTCAGAGCGGACAGCGGCGAGAGCGGCGTTACCATTGGAGTCCATCGCGCCGGCTGTAGCGTCGACGCTGTCAAGACAAGACCTCAGGCTGTCCAGCGGATTCCCTGTCCAGTCTAAGTTGCTGTGAAATTGTTGCTGTTGTTGTTGCCATGACGACGAGGAGTTACCGTGTCTCTGCTGCCATTTATTTGTCACAGACCAAGCTGTTGATGGAGACAACTGGCCGCCATTGCTGGAGAACCCGATGGTCCTCCTCCATTGCTCCATCCTTTGTGCCCGCGGCCCTGACCTCCCTGCTGCTGCTGCTGCTGCGAATTGCCATTGAAGTTTGACGGCCCAGAACGTCCACCGCCGCCAGTGATGGCCGCTTCTGCTGGTGCTGCTGTCCGCGAGGCGGCGGCACTGCAAACTGCTGCTGCTGAATGCCTGGAAACTCTTCTGGCCAAGCGAGGATGGCGGAGGAAGGCAGGTCAGCTGAGCCAGCAGTTGATCAGCTGTTTGCATCCAGTCGATGTTAGCGCTCTGCTGCTGCTGATGCTGCTGAGCGCAGCAGTGGCATGAAGTCGGCGTCCGCAAACAGCTGGGTTGAATTCAGCATTGGAAGTGGTTGCTGTGAGGAAGTTCAGCGTGGCGCTTGGGTCTTCGCTATGGCTGTTAGCAAAGGCTGAGGCACTCGAGCCTGTTGCTGTCGATGTTAATAGCTGAGACACGTCTGGACCAGCAGCCAAGGACGATGTCAAATCGAGAAAGTCCAGATTCGATGATGGGCCAACATGAGTAGATGAGGCACCATTTGTGTCAGTGCGGAATGAGTTCATGATATTTTGTGGTGAAGCTAAAATAAAAAATGCTTTTAATTAAGTTATTATAGTTAGATCATATCTACTTAACTTAAGCCTTCACATGAAAAAAATAAATTGTATATATAAGCATTGTAAAAAAAACCAGAGTTCCAATATAGCTATAGATATGGCTATGGGAAGTTACAAATATGGAGTTTTTTGCCAAAGCACATGGATATGGATATAGTTATGGGAATATATACTTCCGATATCTAGTAAACACCACTCAATTGAGAATTGAAAGACAATTGGAGCTATTGACTTGATAGGGTTAGGGCAATAGAAATAAATGAATGTTGCCAGTTCTGGAAAGTCCCTGGAAATCAAGACTTAACCATCAATATAGATTTTTAATACTATATCCATATTGTATTTATAGTTGGACAATATGGGGTAAAGATAAATCTTTTCACCTTCAAAGGGGAGCTTTCAAGTCCCTGAATAGATTTGGACTTAGCAAAAGATTTTTGATGCCACATGCATGCTGTGATTTATATACTAGCTATGGATATAGATATGGATGGCTATAGAAATTTTCTCAAGATATAACTTATGGATAGATATAGATACAAAAAAATGTTTCTGATCGAACTCTAAAAAACCTATATACTTATTAATTTGCTTAACTTATTTACTTACTAAACTTAAAAAACTTTTCTTGTAAGCTTAAGTTTGCTATGACTATGACTTATCAATATTGCTCTAAAATAGAAATATTTTAGGATAAAAAGAATCAATTCCAAAATTAATTCAGATGCAAAAATAAATGCCTGCCTAATGTATGAAATAATCTAAATAAATTTTTGCTGGACTTCTAATTTATTTTTTTTGGAAATGGATAAATTGAAAGTAAAGTACAGT